>JXPG01009233.1:406-38939 GCA_001015175.1 Megaselia abdita
TATTTTTACTACTTAGTAGTAAATTTTACTATCAACAGATCAGTAATTTTTGCTATTAATAGAAAATGTTACTAATCTGAATTCGTTACAAAACTTTACTAACTACTAAGTAGTAGTAAAATTGTAGTAATTTTTGCTATACTTTTTATAGTAAATTTATTTATTTATTGAACATTTTACTAAAAAATTATAGTAATAGTAAATTTTACAACTAATTTACTACTTGTGTAGTGAATTATATTCTACTACAAGTTTTGTAGTAAATTTTACTACTTATTTGTTTCTGTGTAAGATAATTGGAGTTTCACAAATTGTCGTTAAGTATCTTTAAAATTTTAAGATGCGAATGTTGAAAGATTGAGAATTATATGAATGGAAATATGTCTTTCAATTGAGAATCATAAAAGTTTTAAATTAGAAAGGTTCCGAATTGTATAAGTAGTTTTTATTTGGCAGATAAAATTAGTAAATTTGTCATTGAAACTTAATTGTAAAACAAATTTCAATTTATCACATGAAACGTTGAGAATGATACGAATTTAAACATTGAAGAGATGTTTAAATTTAGATTTACATTTAAGTGGTTGCGAATCATACGGAAGTAATAAATATCTTTGAAAGTAATCTTAACATTAGAAAAAACTAAAAATACATGTCGTATATATCTTCAAATAAAGTTAATTGGAGTTTCACGAAATTGTCGTTAAGTATCTTTAAAATTTTAAGATACGAATACTGAAAGATACGAATATTGAAAGATTGAGAATTATACGAATGGAAATATGTCTTTCAATTGAGAATAATAATAGTTTTAAATTAGAAATTAATTAGAAATTGTATAAGTAGTTTTTATTTAGCAGATAAAATTAGTAAATTTGTCATTGAAACTTAATTGTAAAATAAATTACAACTTATCACATGAAAGGTTGAGAATGATACGCATTTAAACATCTCTTCAGTATCTTTAAAATTTTAAGATGCGAATGTTGAAAGATTGAGAATGGAAATATGTCTTAGAATTGATATTTTCACAGTCTTAAGTATAAGAGGTTGCGAGTTTCCTTGGCAGTTGAAATTAGTAAAGTGATTGCGAATCATACGAAAATAATAAAATGTGTTTAGTATTTGAATCACATTGAAAATATGCTAAAAAAGCGAATTTACTTGGAAGATAAAATTAGTTAAATTGTCGTTGAAACTTAATTGTAAAATAAATTAAAATTTATCACATCTAAGGTGGAGAATCATACGAACTTAAACATCTCTTCAGTTAGATTTACATTTAAGTGGTTGCGAATAATACGGAAGTAATAAATATATTTGAAAGTAATCTTCACATTAGAAAAAGCTAAAAATACATGTCGTATATATCTTCAAATTGGAGTTTTACAAAATTGTTGGAAAGTATCTTTAAAATTTTAAGATACGAATACTGAAAGATGCGAATATTGAAATATTGAGAATTATACGAATGGAAATATGTCTTTCAATTGAGATTTACAATAGTCTTAAGTATGAGAGGATGCAAATTTACTTGGCAGATAACATTAATAATAATTGTCGTTGAAACTTAATAGTAAAATAAATTATTTTATCACATCTAAGGTAGAGAATCATACGAACTTAAACATACCTTCAGTAAGCATTACATTTAAATAGCTGCGAATCATACGAAAGTAATAAAATGTGTTTAGTATTTGAATCACATTGAAAACATGCTAAAAATACATGTCGTTTATAGCTTCAAATAACGAAACTGTCGTTAAGTATCTTTAAAATTTTAAAATGCGAATGTTGGAAGATTGAGAATTATACGAATGGAAATATGTCTTAGAATTGAAATTTACAATAGTCTTAAGTATAAGAGGATGCAAATTTACTTGGCAGATAAAATTAGTTAAATTGTCGTTGAAACTTAATTGTAAAATAAATTAAAATTAATCACATATAAGGTGGAGAATCATACGAACTTAAACATACCTTCAGTAAGCATTACATTTAAATAGCTCCGAATCATACGAAAGTAATAAAATGTGTTTAGTATTTGAATCACATTGAAAACATGCTAAAAATACATGTCGTTTATAGCTTCAAATAACGAAACTGTCGTTAAGTATCTTTAAAATTTTAAAATGCGAATGTTGGAAGATTGAGAATTATACGAATGGAAATATGTCTTAGAATTGAAATTTACAATAGTCTTAAGTATAAGAGGATGCAAATTTACTTGGCAGATAAAATTAGTTAAATTGTCGTTGAAACTTAATTGTAAAATAAATTAAAATTAATCACATATAAGGTGGAGAATCATACGAACTTAAACATACCTTCAGTAAGCATTACATTTAAATAGCTCCGAATCATACGGAAGTATTAAAGTGTGTTTAGTTTGAATCACATTGTAAAAAGCTTAAGATATATGTCATCCATATCTTCAAATTAAATTAATTGGAGTTTCACAAAATTGAATGTTGGAAGATTGAGAATTATACGAATGGAAATATTTCTTAGAATTGAGATTTACAATATTCTTAAGTATAAGAGGATGCGAATTTGCTTGGCAGTTGAAATTAGTAAAATGATTGTAATTGTAAATTAGTTGTAAAATATGTATTTATAATTTTATTTGAGAATCATACGAACTTAAACATCTCTTCCGTAATATTAACATTTAAATGATTGCGCATCATACGAAAGTAGTAAGATGAAATTAATCGGAGTTTAATTGTAAGTAATTACAATTTACAATATGAGAAGTTGCGAATTATACTAATAGAAATATCTCTTGATGATTGTTTTAAAATTGTTGCGAATTATAATTTAGTAATAAAGTGTGTTAGTATTTGAATAGCTTATCTGCAACTCTTGGTAGCCTCATATCTTTGAATTTAGATCTGAAAATGTAATCTAATTAGAAAGGTTGTGAATTTTACGAGTGGTAATTTAAGTTAATATTTGGCAGATGAAATTAATTATAGTTTAGTGAAATTGGATTTGAAGAATTTTGAATTTCATAATAAGTTATTGTTAGTTTTTACAAGAACGAAAACACTTCTGAATACTTACTTTATATTAAGATGGTTGGGAATTATACGAAGGTAAATAGTGTTATAGGAAGGTAAATAGTGTGTGTTAAGTATTTGAAAGCAGACTTTACATTGGAAGGCGCTTAACAAAAGGAAGCATTTGAAATTTTAAAGTAAAGAATTACCATTTGAAAGATTGAGAATTAAACGAACGAAAACTCTGTAATGTATCAAAACCTGTCAACTTGCATAAATCGTAGCTAATTTAAATAATTTTTGTAAAGTGGAATCATCAAAGATTTCAAAGTAGCAAAAATATAATTATTAGAAAAGATTCTTGTAATTTATGTTACAAGTCAAATTTTAAAATAAGGAATTCAGTTTTGAAAATTATACGAACACAAAAATCTTTTGAAGCAAACTCTGTAATGTATCAAAACCTGTCAACTCGTTAAGTTTGAACTTGTATAATTTTAATTATTCTTTGTTATGTGATATCATTCCAGATTATGAAATTGTAAGAAGAGAAAAGCTTGGAATAATAAATAGAATCACTAGAAAATATTCTGATGGTTTTTTATACAAATAGCACTCACATAGTATCTAGAAAAATTCCTACTTTTTTTCTATGCAGAAGGATGTCAAAAGATAAAGTCTCAAGATCCTTCTGAACATCTCGAGTTAACCAGAACTGTTGCAAGGCCACGATCCAGTCTTGGAAAATTAGTTTGCTTTAACTTATGCTAATTTCACATTAAAATGGTTGCGAATTTTATTCAAGGAATAAATTTTGTTAAGTTTGTACTTTGAAAGGTCAAAAAATATACGAGCGAAAAAATCTCATTAAAACAGTTGCTAATTTTGGGGAAGAAAATTTAATTATTTTTGCTTTCAAGTTTATTTCTTAGTTTAATTGTATGTCAAATTAAATAACTATAAGTTCGATCATCTCTCACAGGAAATTATGAGAATTGTTTGCAATAAAAAAAATCTCTTGAAACACACTCTTGATAAATTCCAATAAAAACAGTTGCGAATTATAAGAAAGCAATGTTTGGTTTTTGTTGCTTTTGTGTTAAAACTTATGTCAAATAAGACATATATAAGCTGAATCACTTCTCACCGAAAATGTTAAGAATTATAAGAGCGAAAAAATCTATTAAAACGAACTCATGATAATTTTGATAATTACGAATTTTACGAAAGGAATGAAGTATGCTTAGTTTTCAGATTATTTTATAGATACTTTTATGTCAAATTAAGTAAATATAAGCTCGATCACCTCTCACCGGAAATCTCGAGAATAATTCGAACGAAAAACCTCTTGAAACAAACTGAAGCTAATTTCTCATTAAAACAGTTGCGAATTATATGGAATTATATGTGTTCAGTTCGTTGCTTTTGTGCTCAATTTTTAAATTTTGAATGAAAGAAAAATCCCTACAAACCAACCAAACTTCAGAAGCCTTAAACACAATACCCCAATTTAAAGAACAAATTATATTCCCATTCTTATAGAAAAATAAAATAATTATTTCAATTGCTCCCAAAGCGAACTAAAAATTATAAAGAAATTCTGAAAATCAAATGCTAAAGAATAAATATAACAGACATAAATGCACAAGGGATCCGATGGTCTAGTTTGGTAATAGATCGAAAAAAGAGAGAGCTATCCCATTTCCTGGTACTTATTATGCGCAATGTCCCCAAATGCAATGTAAAATTATTCAGTTGTTGTGCATTGAAGCATTAACAATTGTTCCTTCATAATATTCGAAAAGACCATCTTTTTAAAGAGAATCAGCAGCAGCAGCAGAACAAAAAATGCAAATTATATTCTCTTTTCTGCTCTTTGTGTTCAAAATCATGACCACAGAATTGAAATTGGATGCTTTATATAATAATGATAATAACAAACCAACCAACCAACTACAACAAGTTGTTGGATTGCTGTTGCAGCTATGGCTTGCTGGGCTACTGCTGTTCTGTTTTATGGCTGGGGAACGAAATTGAACATAAAAGGAAAAGCCAGCAACCAAAGTGAAACTAGATTTATAATTTAATCCGCAATCATTATTTTCCTTCATTCTTGACCTTTATTTAATGCGATGATATCAAGAAACTTTTACCAGAGCAGCAACAATAACTACACTACATCATCTCAGAGGTATCTACCTCATCGCGGTAGCTGTAATTTAGGTTTTTAGTTCTTATGTTTCTTTTTACAAGTAATATGTATAAGAAAAACTAAGTAGAAATTAGAGATATGTTAGAATAAGTGAGTGGTTTTTTGAATTCATTGTTGTAGTTGGATTCTTTAGATACTTAGACGGCAATGTTGGGTTGTGGTTGGTCGGCAATGTTGTGTGAGGGTTTTTGTTTACTAAAGCTTTCTTTATATATTTGAAAACTGGTTTCCTCAAATATAAGAAAAGTTAACTATACATTTGATACTTGTTGGAACAACTGAACGATTTAACAGATATTTTTGTAGTTGGATTCTTTCAATACTTAAGGGGCTAGACGGCAGTGTTGTGTGAGATTTTTTTATCTAATCAATGCTTTCTTTACATATTTGATTTCCCCAAATATAAGAAAACTTAAGTAAAAATTAGAGATTTCTTGGAATAACTGAGTGGTTTTTTGAATTCATTGTTGTAGTTGGATTCTTTAGATACTTAGACGGCAATGTTGGGTTGTGGTTGGTCGGCAATGTTGTGTGAGGGTTTTTGTTTACTAAAGCTGTCTTTAGATATTTGAAAACTGGTTTCCTCAAATATAAGAAAAGTTAACTATACATTTGATACTTGTTGGAACAACTGAACGATTTAATAGATATTTTTGTAGTTGGATTCATTCAATACTTAAGGGGATAGACGGCATTTGTTGTTTGAAAGTTTTTTGTTTTGGTTTTAATCAATGCTTGCTTAAAATATCTGCTTTCCTCAAATTTAAGGAAAATCAAGTACAAATTAGAGATTTGTTGGAATAACTGAGTGGTTTAAAGAATTGATTGTTGTAGTTGGCTTCTTAAGGGGCTAGGCGGCAATGTTGTGTGAGATTTTTTTGATTTTTTTAATCAATGCTTCTTCTACATATCTGCTTGCACCAAATACAAGAAAAATTAAGTAGAAATTAGAGATTTGTTGGAGTAACTGAGTGGTTTTTGAATTCAATATTGTAGTTGGATTCTTTACCTGCTTAATGGGTTAGGCGGCAATGTTTTGTTGGAGTTTTTTTTTGTTGGTTTTAATCTATGCTTCCTTAACATATCTGCTTTCCTCAAATTTAAGAAAATCAAGTACAAATTAGAGATATTTTGGAACAACTGAATGATTTTTTGAATATATTAATATTGATAGGGGTATACTTTGGCTACTTAAGGGGCAGGACGGCATGTTTTGTAATGATTTTTGTTTTATTAATCAATACTTCCTTTAAATTTTTGAAAACTGCTTTCCATAAAAAACACAATGTTTGAAAAATGAAGCACAGGTTGTAGATATGTTTGAGCGGAGCTTTAAGATAATTTTCCTACTTATTCGGCAATGTTGGGTGAAGGGTATGACTGCTATGTTGTTTGAGGGTCCTTTGAAGTTATGTTTTCCTTCAACTACTGAGGTTTTTTTTAAATTGATTAGCTACTAAAGCTTTTTATCGGCAATATTTTATAGTCGTTTTAATCGCACTCATTTTCATATAGGCAATTTGAATTGAATGGAAAAGCATAAAATATTTTCAGAAACGTAATTGGACTTTGGGGCATATTTTGCAAGTATTCATTAATTTGCTATTGCTGTGATTTCAACTGAAGCTGGTATAATAGTAGAATTTACTACCTAATTGTATATATTACTAATTGCTGTAGTGAAAAAACAAATCTGGGTTTGATTGTATTTGAATGATTAGTAAAATTTACTACTATTTGTAGTAAAACGAAAAAAAAAAAACCATCATCATTCATGACTTTATAAAAACCTAAATTTCGCTCTGTAATATTTACTAAAAAAGAGTAATTTCTGGAAACGAAATTTTTACTATTAAATAGAAGTAAACACTAACCACATATTTTGCTAATATTTTGACTACTTAATAGTAAATTTTAATATAATCAGGGTAGTCATTTTTACTTCTAATAGAAATTAATACTTATTAAATATTTTGCTAATAATTTGACTACTTAATGGATGACATCAGCTTTTGAGAGATTCAAAGATTCTGAACAAGCTAGAATTTGAAACTCTACTCCGATACATCGAGCAATCAAATAGGATTTCAACGGAAAAGAGAAAAGATGCCATTCACATTGGCTTATTGAAGCTCTTAATTTTGATTGGCTCAAAATCACAACTAAACCAAACAAAATCGGACCGTTACCGAATTTGATTAACGAACATAACGTCACTAGCGAATACACCAAGATCAATGACCACGAAAGCAAAGATCACCACCATATTTACATAAAGCATTTCGCATTGGCTCTTAAATTTTGTTTGTTTAAAAATCACAGTAAAACCAAACAAATCCCGACAGCTACCTATTTTCAATATCGCTTGATAAAAACCATGATTTCTTTAGTAAAAGCAACATGGACAAAAACCATTAAGCAAAGGACACCACCACATTTAGATAAGCCATTTCATATTGGATTTGGGTAAAAATCACAGCTAACCCAAAGAAAATCCTACAGCTAAAGAATATTAATATCACTTTGTGACAAGAAAAATTTCCATAGTAAGAGCAGCATGGACATAACTATCAAAGCAAAGATCACCATTTATTCAAGCTCTTTAATTTCATTTGGGTAAGAATCGTAGCTAAACAAAATCTGACCGTTACCGAATTTGAATATCACTTCGCAAAAATAATGATTTCCCTATTAAGAGCAACATGGACAATAACCATTGAAGTAACGACCACCACCACATTTAGATAAACCATTTCACATTGGTTCATTGAAGCACTTTAATTTTGTTTCGGTAAAAATCACGACTAAACCAAACAAAATCTGACTGTTACCGAATTTGAATATTACTTGTCGACAATCATAATTGCGCCAATACGTACGTACACTATGGATAATAACCATTCCCTAGTAAGAGCAACATGGACAATAACCATAGAAGCAAAGACCATTACCATAGATAAGCACATTGGTTCATTCAAGGTATGAATGAAAAATCACAGCTAAACGAAACAAAATGAGATTGCTAGCAAATTCGAATATCACATGGTGACAAATATAAGTACACCATGGCTTTTTCAAGCGCCTTAATTTTCTTAGTGCTTGTTTAGTTCAGCTGTTATTTTTACAGCCAACCAACCAAATCCGACAGTTACCGAATTTGAATGTCACTTGATACGAACATTTCATTAGTAAGTAGAGCAAGTATAATTAACATCAAAGCAAAGACCACCACCACATGTAGATAAACCAATTCCCATTGGCTCACTAAAGCTCCTTAATTTTCATTGGCTAGAAATCACGCCTAAACTAAACAAGACTGAAACGTTACCGTTTGAGGCACTCACATAGAATGAACGACATGATCTTTAAAATATTAGGAAAATCACGACCCATTAAGAGATATGGTTTGTTAATTCGTTGATGTAGTGGAATTCTTTGGCTACTTAAGAGGCCAGTCGGCAATGTTTTGTCATGGTTAGTAGGCAATGTTGCCTAAGACTTTGTAGTATTGTTTCTCTTTAAATGTTTGAAAAATCAAGTGCAAATTGTAGATTTATTTGAGCTGGTACTACGGGATATATTAGTTAATCAGCAATGTTGTCTTAGGGAAAACTAGAACTACGGGGATTCTTTGGCTACTAAAGAATGCTGATGGCAATGTTGTGAGTGTTTTATGTGGTGTTCGGTTTTGGGCACAAATTGATGATTATTCTACTGAAAAAAATATTCGAGTGAAATTATATACATGATCTATTTGAATTTATAGACTATTTAGAAAACTCTTAAAGACATTTACTACTTAAGCAAAGACTATATAGTCTTTGACTTAAGACATTTGCCGGCAATGTTGCAAAGAATCTTTCTCGTAGAAACCAAAACCAAAAATGTTAACAATTATTCTTATTCTCGCTTCCAGTTTCATCCATCCATAAAAACCAAGCAACCTTGAACAATTCCCCTCAATCCATTACCACTAATCTTTTTATCCTTCTTAATAATAAACAGCAAATTGTTTTCCACGAATCAAAAATCGCCTGAAGCTGTTAACAATGTTGCCGTTTGGTTTACAAATTACTCCATTTATTGCCGAACAAGTGATTATTTGCACCTGCTTCTTAATAAACCACTCAGACAAACAGATCTGGAAACAAATAAAAAAACCTACAATTAGTATAATTATCTGATCCATTTTGAACACAATCTATTCCATTTCATCGTCGATCTGATGGTTGTTTGGCCAGTCAGTCATCAGCAACAGCACCATCATCAAAAGTACCAGCCAGAACACCATCTCATCACCATTTCTTCGTTCGTCGGTATTAATGAAGACATAAAATCATACAGTAACGACTTAATATTAGGTCTTGCGCGCTCAGAATCCTTAGTCTGGAGGCAATTTAAAATGGAAAAAGTGGTGGAACGAATTTTGGCATTTCAATGTAACTACACTACACAGTGATTAACGTTAAATACGCAATGCATAGCATGGAATTTTAATAATGTCATAAAATGATTTAATCGACTTTGCACTTCCATTGAATGGAGCAACGCTCACCAGGTTCCCAAAATATCGCAACCTCAGTTCGAATGGAATGGAAAGAAGGGAGAGAGAAAAATATGCCTCCGCAATAATAATTTTCCGCGGATCAGTTCAAAGGAGCTGGTTGGTTGTTGTGGATGTTGGTGCTGCTGTTGTTACTGTTTGCTATAGTTGTTGCAGTTGCAGCGGCACCACACGTTTCGCTTTTTTTTCGGTTTCAATAAAACATTTTTACATTATCCCACATATTGGGCCTTCATCATCAGAGCATATAGGACCATCGAGACGACTAACTGACTGACTGGATGACTATGTAGTTGCGTTGTTGTTGATGAAGTAGTCAATTTTGGAGAGCAGTTTTTAATAACATAATTATTTCATTTTGTGTAATGTTGGATTTTGTCTTCTGAACAAAAACATGCAGATGTGGATGGATACACTGAGGGACTGTTGTTTGGGTTTCCATTTATCTTATATACTTCAGAAATAAAATAGCTTTTAATAAACCTCATCGAAACTTAATTTCCACGTATTTTCCAAATAAAAACTAGTCAAGATAAATTTGACATGAAACTGTTGCGAATTATACGAGTTTAATAAAACGCTCGGCTGACAGCTTGCGTTCAGCGGATGAAAGATTCTGATTGAACTTAGAATCCTGTTGTCAATTGTTCTAGTTTGAAGAAAATTTATCTCTAAAAAAATTTACCAAAAGCCAAGTGTAATATCCTCTAAGTGCCTCTGTCAGATATGATTGCAATTACATGCTGGTAATTATGTCATGCTACATAGTACACACACTATGTATAAAGTTCTAAAAACATTTTTATAGCGAAAATTTATGTACAACATTATAAATATTTCTCTCTGCTACGCTTCTTCTTTCACTTCTTTAACATATTAAAATTATTATACGCTTTGTTGGAAAATTTAATTTTTCCGCATTTTCTTCTCCATACAAATATCATCTCTTCAACTTTTCCGTAAGATAGTTTGCGTGTCTCAAAGATGGCGTTTGATAGATGGGAATATTTAGAATACTTATTGTCTGTTAGGTAAACGTTGATGGATTGTATGTTCTCCTCTTTCATTTCTCAAGATGACATTAGACTTGTTTTTCTTGTGGATTTATAATTTGTAATCCTGCTGGGCTCTAGAAAACTTGAAGGTATTGAGAGTACTTTTTTGCGGTTGAATTTCTTAAATGCATAGTGAGTAATTGTTGGCGATTCTGCCTGGTTCCAAGAGGAAAACTTTATATTCTTTGAATCAATAGAGTGAAATTTTTGGCGGTCCTGCCTGGGTCCAAAAGAAAAAGTAATATTCTTTCAACGAATAGAGAGCAATTGTTGGCAATCCTGCCTGGTTCCAGAAGAAACATTTGAAAAGAGAGCAATTGTTGGCGATCCTGCCTGGATCCAAACAAAAAATTAATATTCTTTGAATGAATAGAGTGAAATTTTTGGCGATCCTGCCTGGGTCCAAAAGAAAAAGTAATATTCTTTCAACGAATAGAGAGCAATTGTTGGCGGTCCTGCCTGGATCCAAAATCAAAAGTTAAATTTCTTGAACGAACAAAGGGCAATTGTTGGCGATCCTGCCTGGATCCAAAATAAAAAGTTAAATTTCTTTAACGAACAAAGAGAAATTGTTGGCGATCCTGCCATGAGCCAAAAGGACAAGTGGAATTTCTGGAACGAATAGTGAGTAATTCCTGGCGATCCTTCCTGGATCCCAAAGTAAAAGCGAATTCGTTGAACGAATAGAGAGAAATTCTGCCTGGATTCAAAAGAAAATGTTAAATTTCTTGAACGAATAGAGAGAAATTGCAGGCGATCCTGCCTGGATTCCAAAGAAAAAGTTAATTTCCTTGAACGAATAAAGAGCGATTGTTGACGTCCTGCCTGGATCAAAAAGAAAAAGTTGAATTTCTTGAACGAATAGTGAGTAATTCCTGACGATCCTTCCTGGATCTTAAAGGTAAATTTAAATTCCTTGAAAGAATAGAGAGTAATTTCTGGCGATTCCGCCTGGATCCTAAAGAAAAAGCTCAATTTCTTGAGAGCAAATAGAAAGAAATTGTTGTCAATCCTGCGTGAATTCAACAAAAACAATACAAACCCTAAAAAAACTGAGAATATTTTATTGATGACAAGTTACAATCTAGAATCATAGTCCAGTCAATATCATCAATTCATTCCAGACAAAAACTTTTACAATAACTAACAGTCATACAATCGTTCCTCCCAATCACTAAATAATCATCAACCAATAAACTAAATCCATTAATCTAATTACAAACCAACCAAAAACTCATTAAAATGAATTGACAGAGCTACTAATCTCCAACATAAAAGACAAATGACATACAACTTAATACAGTCATGGCTTATAACACGAGCACTGACCCCAACATCCTTATAAATTCTCAACTCTTAAGCAAATATACTACGACACTACCCAAAAGATTGTCGGTCGTCTGTCCCCTCTCAATAAAATTAATTGTAGATACAATCTTAGGTTTTGTATCTTTGTGCTTCTACTCGTGCTAGTCAAAAAGAAAGTGAAACATGAAAAATAAGGGTTCCAAAACCCAATTTGTCACAGTTACTTAAAATCTCGATTTTGTTAGTCTGTAGCAAAGAGAAGTGACATAATTCTCATTATTTGATTAATTTCACTTTCGACCTTTAACTCCTTATATAAAAACTCTGGCATAGCATGGCATTGCCTTCGTTTTATGCCACAAAAGAGTGAAAGTGAGTGTTGTGCTTTCCTATCCACTCTCAATCTGACTCGACTCTAGTCATTCATTCATTCCCTAACCACAAGATTTTCTACACGCGAAGAAATTGTGTTGGTTTGTAGTGCGGGTGGTTTGATGTGTGGTTTAGAATGGAAGTTATTTTTTTATTTGCTTAAAGATTGATGATTTGTCAGGATTTTTTAGGTGCTTCATTTTAGAAAGTTCTCTGGAAAGATATTTCAGTGGCTGAGGTTATCCTCAATGATTCTGAATTACAAACTTTGATAAAGGTAGAAGGAATAGGTCTCTTATGGGAAACTTAAATTTATTGAACGCATATAGAGTAATTCCTGGCGATCCTGCCTGGATACAAAAGAAAAAATGGGAAATTCTCGAACGCATATAGAATAATCCCTGGCGATCCTGCCTGGATTCAATAAGAAAAGTTATATTTCTTGAACGAATAAAGAGTAATTGTTGGCGATCCTGCCTGGAACCAAAAGAAAAAGTTAAATTTCTTGAACGAATAAAGAGTAATTGTTGGCGATCCTGCCTGGATACAAAAGAAAAAATGGGAATTTCTCGAACGCATATAGAATAATCCCTGGCGATCCTGCCTGGATTCAATAAGAAAAGTTATATTTCTTGAACGAATAAAGAGTAATTGTTGGCGATCCTGCCTGGAACCAAAAGAAAAAGTTAAATTTCTTGAACGAATAAAGAGTAATTGTTGGCGATCCTGCCTGGATACAAAAGAAAAAATGGGAATTTCTCGAACGCATATAGAATAATCCCTGGCAATCCTGCCTGGAACCAAAAGAAAAAGTTAAACTTCTTGAAATAGTGAAAAGTAATATTTCTTAAGGTAATAGAGAGCAGTTGTAGGCGATCCTGTCTGGATCCAAAAGTAAAACTCCTTTAATGCTTCAATTGCTGGCGATCCTGCCTCGATCCAAAAAGAAAGTTTCTTGAACTAATTCCAATTTCTCACTACAAAAATTCAAAACCCCAACAAAAATCTCGCAGTGCAACCACTAAAACATATAAATATCTAATTCTATAGTGTTTCAGTTTCAGCAGGTCATGTTTTTCTATCACTCTTTCTTTCTTCCTCAATCTATATCTATCTAACCCGACTATCTGTTCATTTGTTTGTTTGCAGACTATTATACCAACCTACCATCTACTTCAGCCAGCCAACAAACTAAATGTCTTTATTACACGAAATCGAAATCCTAGAGGGTGTTTAGGGAACAACTATCATGATTTCAGATTTCGTTTCTTTTCGGATTTCTTTTGAGAGAGTAATATGTTTATTATTACAGAATGGAACGCATTTGGTTATAAATTGATATCGGTCACGGAATTTATTTCTTTCAGTTTGTGGTCTAGTCAGTTTATTGCTTTAATTGCGCAACCAACACACATACTGTGCTGTGTGGAAAAAGAAAGATCAACCAGACTCTTAACATAATATAACATGGTATAATCTTGGACAAGAGGAAAACAGAAAAGAAACGAAACTACTATAATAAGAGTCTAATTAATAGAATTGTTATAAGCAAACATCATGGCATTCAGTTACTAACATTATACGATATTACTTTTGAAGAACAGTGGGTCTGGATTCTAGTTTTTGTTTGGTTTTAGGACAACTTTCGGTTTCATTATCATGATTTTTCGGAGATCCTGAATAGATCCAAAATTTAAAGTTAAATTCTTTGTACGAATCCAAATTAAAAATGAAATTCCTTGAAACTCATAGTGAGTAATTGTTGGTGATCCTTCCTGGATCTAAATGGAAACTTTAAATTCCTTGAACGCATAGTGAGTAATTGTTGGCATGGATTTAAAAGGAAAAGTTAAATAAATTTACCGCATATTGAGTTACTCCTGGCGATCCTGCCTGGAACCAAAAGTAAAAGTTCAATTCCTTGAACGCATAGTTTAGCAATTGTTGGCGATACTGCCTGGGTCCATAGAAATTAATTAATTTTCTTAAAAGAATAAAGAGCAATTGTGGGCGATACTGCCTGGGTCCATAGAAATAAATTAATTTTCTTAAAAGAATAAAGAGCAATTGCTGGCGATCCTGCCTGGAACCAAAAGTAAAAGTTCAATTCCTTGAACGCATAGTTAGCAATTGTTGGCGATACTGCCTGGGTCCATAGAAATAAATTAATTTTCTTAAAAGAATAAAGAGCAATTGTTGGCGATCCTGACTGGATCCAAAAGGGAAAAGTTAAATTCCTTGAACGCATGGTTAGCAAATGTTGGCGATACCATAGAAATAAATTAATTTTCTTAAAAGAATAAAGAGCAATTATTGGCAATCCTGCCTGGATCCAAAAGGAAAACTTTAATTCCTTGAACGCATAGTCAGTAATTGTTGGCGATCCTGCCTGGAACCAAAAGTAAAACTTCAATTCCTTGAACGCATAGTTAGCAATTGTTGGCGATACTGCCTGGGTCCATAGAAATTAATTAATTTTCTTAAAAGAATAAAGAGCAATTGTGGGCGATACTGCCTGGGTCCATAGAAATAAATTAATTTTCTTAAAAGAATAAAGAGCAATTATTGGCAATCCTGCCTGGATCCAAAAGGAAAACTTTAATTCCTTGAACGCATAGTCAGTAATTGTTGGCGATCCTGCCTGGAACCAAAAGTAAAACTTCAATTCCTTGAACGCATAGTTAGCAATTGTTGGCGATACTGCCTGGGTCCATAGAAATTAATTAATTTTCTTAAAAGAATAAAGAGCAATTGTGGGCGATACTGCCTGGGTCCATAGAAATAAATTAATTTTCTTAAAAGAATAAAGAGCAATTATTGGCAATCCTGCCTGGATCCAAAAGGAAAACTTTAATTCCTTGAACGCATAGTCAGTAATTGTTGGCGATCCTGCCTGGAACCAAAAGTAAAACTTCAATTCCTTGAACGCATAGTTAGCAATTGTTGGCGATACTGCCTGGGTCCATAGAAATTAATTAATTTTCTTAAAAGAATAAAGAGCAATTGTGGGCGATACTGCCTGGGTCCATAGAAATAAATTAATTTTCTTAAAAGAATAAAGAGCAATTGCTGGCGATCCTGCCAGGAACCAAAAGTAAAAGTTCAATTCCTTGAACGCATAGTTAGCAATTGTTGGCGATACTGCCTGGGTCCATAGAAATAAATTAATTTTCTTAAAAGAATAAAGAGCAATTGTTGGCGATCCTGCCTGGATCCAAAAGTAAAAGTTAAATTCCTCGAACGCAATAAAAACCAACATCCATTAATAATATATATTTAAAACCAATTTCAAAAATCCACATAACAAAGATCCATGTAACAAAAAACCCCACTATGCGTACAAACATACCATTTCAAATATGCTCGTTCTATTTCAATCCAATTCGACTGTAATAAATCGGACCTAATGAAAACGAAATTGAAATGCTATGAGAAAATGAGGAAGTTGTTTCTAATAACACCTTGTTATTATAAAGTAATCTAGAGAAGTATTGAATTGCTTTCCTTCTACTGGTTTTCGTTTCTCTTCAACCTTCACATACAGCCAGTCATTTTCGCCGGGTTCGTGTTGAGCTGAACTGAACTGAACTGAACACAATGAAACGTAATTAAATACGTTTCCAGTTTGGTAGAACCGTAGAAGCTGTGGAGGGAATGGAAGAGTTGATTTGATTATATCCTCTTTTCTAATTGACATAATTAATGAGTTGCCTTTCTTTGATTCACTTTAGTTTGGACACGCCGGAATCTTGTAAGGGAAATGTTTTGTGTCTGTTTCTTTGTTCCCCTATGGGAGTTGTTTCTCAGATTTTATAGATGTTTTTGAACTTAATCACTTGTACAACGAGCGTCATCGTTTGTACTCTTTGTAGTTTAACTTGCAATAATAATTTCATCATCATCATAGGAAAAAAAAAAAAAAAAATATAAAAAATAAAANTTTGTTCCCCTATGGGAGTTGTTTCTCAGATTTTATAGATGTTTTTGAACTTAATCACTTGTACAACGAGCGTCATCGTTTGTACTCTTTGTAGTTTAACTTGCAATAATAATTTCATCATCATCATAGGAAAAAAAAAAAAAAAAATCTATAAAATAAAAGCCAACATATCAATCTCAGTAGAGTTGAAATAGACGCCTAATCTTTCATCTCGATCTTCTCAATCCCGCAAGAAAAAAGAGAAAAAAAAACTTCCTCCTCCTCTTCCAAAAACGAAAAACCTCTTAATAAAGTTATTATTGCGTCACGGTATCTAACCTCCATCATGAACCCATATTATTTGCGGTAGGTGCCATATAATCTTGTCGTTTTGAATCGGTTAGGAGGAAAAAAACAACAACCACAACATCAGCAACAATAACCAAAAGGAGTAAAACATCAAACAACAGTCAGTCTCTCTCATGCATCTTTTCGATATTGCCACGACTTTCGATTTTGTTTTCTTATGAATTCACTACACAGGTAGATTTGGATTCGTTTGGCTGTCCGTCCGTCTTACCTGCCCCAAAGGTATCGATGAAACAACAGCAGGAAAGGTTTTTCGGGTGCACTGAGGGAATTATATTTTTGTGGCTTTGAGGGAGTTGAAAGATGTTTACTTTATGGTTACAGATTTTTGGATTAGAGTGGCATGTGATGATGGAGATTGTCATTTGACTGACTCAACATTTTTGAGGTAGTTGAATAATTTCTGGCGATCCTGCCTGGAACCAAATGAAATATTCCTTGAACGCATAGTGAGTAATTGCTGGCGATCCTGCCTGGATCCAAAAGGAAAAGTTAAGTTTCTTGAAAGAATATATAGTAATTTTTGGCGATCCTGAATGGATCCAAAAGTAAAAGTTAAGTTTCTTGAAAGAATATATAGTAATTTTTGGCGATCCTGCCTGGAACCAAATGAAAAGTAATATTTATTGAACGAATAGATAGTAATTGCTGGCGATCCTGCCTGGATCCAAAAGGAGAAGTTAAGTTTCTTGAAAGAATAGATAGTAATTGCTGCCGATCCTGCCTGGAACCAAATGAAAAGTAATATTCCTTGAACGCATGGTGAGTAATTGCTGGCGACATTGCCCGGATCCAAAAGGAAAAGTTTAATTATGATCATAACCTTGAGCTCCTATAATCGATGCCCAGTCGGATCTTAGTATGATCCTTTCCTGAACCACCTGTCCTGTCCTAAGAAGGATTCTCCAAACCTTTGTTTCTAGCACTTCTCTTCGTAGTATCTAGAGCGCATGCACAGATGTTGTACTACTGAGTTGAGAACAGAGTTCAGTAAAGTTTCTTCCAAGACACGTTTCATTCCTAAAACCAAACAAATAATTTTCGAAGTGCAAGCAAGTCAGACAAAGAAAACGTAGGGACGGGATGATGACGACGACGTCGACCGTCTACGGACAACAGAAAGGAGGAACGTAAAAACGTGACCATGTTTTCCCACTGAATCGATTCCTTATGCGATGCATGATCTATAGATATGTAGTGAGTGATCTAGCTAATTTTGTTATTTTCATTTCATTTTTATTAGAAAATAATCTTTAGAAATTACAGTCATAAAAGAAAATACTACTTTAAGATACTATATATATTTATTATTATGAAATTGTTTGAGGCTTCTAGGAAGTTGCACTTGTGGGATACAATACTGATACGAAATATTTGAAGGCTTGAATTATGATTGTTCGTTTTTTATTTTCATGTGATGAGGTTAGGGAACTTCAGTTTTATAGATTGTCGTCCTTTTGGATTTTTGTCATTTTTGAGCAGAAAAATCATCTTCTTTCAACTACGTTTTATTCTTCTAGAAAGTCTTTTAATTGACTAAATTAAGAAGTTTTCATAAAAAAACTAATATTTATTTTTGCTATTTTTTGTGAAAAATACACCTTTGTGATTTTTGAGCCGAAAAATCAACTTCTTCAAATTACCTTTTTAAAGAAACTTTTCTTTTAGAAAGTCTTTTAATTGACTAAATTAAGAAGTTTTCATAAAAAACTCTCATTTTTTTATTAAAGATTTTTTAAGAAACATACAAAGGGTAACCCCTTCGTGATTTTTTGAGCCGAAAATTCAACTTCTTCAAATTACCTTTTTAATTATACTTTTCTTCTAGAAAGTCTTTTAATTGACTAAATTAAGAAATTTTCCTTTAAAAAAACGCCGAAAGAACAACTTTTTCAAATTATTTTTTTAAGGAAACTTTTCATTTAAAAAGTCTTTTAATTGACTAATTTTCTTAAAAAACGAACATGAACATATTTTTTTCTTCTATTTTTTGTAAAAAATGCAGAGGGTACCCCTTTCTGATTTTTTGAGCAGAAAAATCAACTTCTTCAAATTACCTTTTTAACAAAATGTTTCGTTCAGAAAGTCTTTTAATTGACTAAATTAGGAAATTTTCATAAAAAAAAACTAACATTTCTTTTTCTATTTTTTGTAAAAAACGCAAAGGGTATACCCAGTGTGATTTTTTGAGCCGAAAAATCAACTTCTTCAGATTATCTTTTTTAGAAAACTTTTGTTCTAGAAAGTCTTTTAATTAACTAAATTAAAAGTTTTTATAAAAAAATATTTTTTGTTTTCTTTGTGATTTTTCGAGCCGAAAAATCAATTTCTTCAAATTACCTTTTTAAAGAAAGTTCTTCTAGAAAGTCTTTTAATTAACTAAATTAAGAAATTTTGATTAAAAAAATAAAGTTTCTTTTGCTATTTTTTGTGGGTATCCCCTTTGTGATTTTTTGAGCCTAAAAATCAATTTTTTCAAATTACGTTTTCTTCCAGAACTTTGCAAAGGGTTTGTGATTTTTTGAGCCGAAAAATCAATTTCTTCAAATTACTTTTTTAAAGAAACTTTTCTTAATGAAAGTCTTTTAATTAACTAAATTAAGAAGTTTTCATAAAATACTCTCATTTTTTTATTAAAGATTTTTTAAGAAACATACAAAGGGTAACCCCTTCGTGATTTTTTGAGCCGAAAATTCAACTTCTTCAAATTACCTTTTTAATTATACTTTTCTTCTAGAAAGTCTTTTAATTGACTAAATTAAGAAATTTTCCTAAAAAAAAAGGAATATTTTTTTTTTGAGCCGAAAAATCAACTTCTTAAAATTACCTTTTTAAAGAAACTTTTCTTCTAGAAAGTATTTTAATTAACTAAATTAAGAAGTAAATTTTTTTTATGAAAATTGTCTTCGCAAACCACATTGTTACAGGGCACGGAGGAATATTACTGACATTAGAAAAAATTCAAAACCTAATCAAATAATAAAATCTAATCAATTTATGAAACTACATTTCTAATTCCTTACAAATTATAAAATATAGCATTCCACAACCAATAAAATACTAAATTTCCAACCACACCCAAACACTTCCATCCAATGTAACCCATAGTATAATCAAAAATCGAAGAGATCTCTTCGATATCCTCTTATAATTGCAGACCATATAATTAATTGGATAAATTACTCACGTTAATTAATTAAAAGTATGGCAATTTTCATTTTTACAGCCCATTTATTGAATCTAAAAGTCAAAGACAGTCTATATCTATATATAGACAGCGCGGTTCCCCAAAGCATGATCCGACGCTGATGCTGAATAGTGATGCTGATCCTGAAAACAAAAAGCCAACAGTCTAAGTGAACATTAAAAATATATGATTTTCATTTGCTTTATAAATATTACATGTCTCATCCCACGAGTGAATGGTCTGTGGTTCGTTTATGTAGGGCGTGTAGATCGCGTACTATACATGCATTTTCGAGATCTTGATGCTCTTTTTTTCGTTCGATTTTATTAATAGTTGAACATGCGTTTTACAAATACAACAAATGCTTATAAATCAATAAAACATTATAAAGATCTACCATAGACCATGGTTGTTGGTCCGTTGTATGTCGTAGTCTTATGTATTACAATTTGCTCAACAGACCGGGAAATGAGTGACCACGACCAGTGTTTATTTTTTATTTTCAGATGTTAGATTTTTATTGCTTTCATAATTGGTAAAAGACTTTTTTATATTTTCATAATTGGCTTTCGAAATAAATGCTTAGGAATAGATGCTTTGGAGTTAACAAGAATATGATGAAGCAGACTTTCATTACCCAAAAGACAAAAGCCATGTCTCATTAACTGAAAGAATTACAACCTAATGAACCCACACACCTTCCAACAAAGTAATAAAAACAAAAACAACAAAACGTTTTCCACATCTGTTTGGTTTATGGAAGTTCTTCTAATCAACCCGAATGTTCTCTGCAATAACATCTCCGGTATTGAATTTCGTGTGAGGTCTTCATCATCAATCTACTGCCAACAGTCTATAACATAAAGTTTGTTACTCCAAAGACCATGTTAACTAACAACTCCAACCTAACTAAACCCAAAAAAAGTATCGAGTTTCATTCACGATCAACATAAAACATTTTTAACGACATTTTAAAAGCCTTTCGACAAAAAAGACAATTTTATAAATAATTTATTTCATTTCAACAACAAAAAACTATCGATTACAAACAACTCTTGATGGAAAGCTATACAGTCAAAGAATTAAGTTTTAATTTATAGAATTTAATTGGATTGGAGGGTTTCGATTGTGGGATTGTCTGAATTATAACTTGATTAACAAATGTTGGCGCTTTAGGCTTTGGGAATTTTCTTGTCAATGGCGTCATTAGATTTTCAGTTGATTTTGGTTTGGTATTATCGAGAATGTCTGCGGTTTTTATTTAAATTGTAAAAGCTTACAATGCAATACAGTACAGTACAATACAGAATTCAGAATACAGGATACAGAATACATAATACAGAATACATAATACATAATACATAATACATAATACATAATACAGAAATCAGAAATCAGAATACAGAAGACAGAAGACAGAAGACAGAATACAGAATACAGAATACAGGAGACATAATACAGAAATCAGAATACAGAATACAGGATACAGAATTCAGAATACAGAAGACAGAATACAGAATACAGAATACAGAATACAGAATACAGAATACAGAATACAGAAAACAGAAAACAGAATACAAAATACAGAATACAGAACACAGAATATAGGATACAGAATAAAGAATACAAGATACAGGATACAGAATTCAGAATACAGTATACAGTATACAGAAGACAGAAGACAGAATACAGAATACAGAATACAGAATACAGAAGACAGAATACAGAATACACAATACAGAATACAGTATACAGAAGACAGAAGACAGAATACAGAATACAGTATACAGAAAACAGAATACAGTATACAGAAGACAGAAAACAGAATACAGAAAACAGAATACAGAAAACAGAATACAAAATACAGAATACAGAACAGAACACAGAATACAGGATACAGAATAAAGAATACAAGATACAGGATACAGAATTCAGAATACAGTATACAGAAGACAGAACACAGAATACAGAATACAGGATACAGAAGACAGAATACAGAATACAGAAAACAGAATACAATACGGATAATGTCACCGTCTTTAAATAGGACTTCATGTTATACGCGTAGAGTATCCGTCTTTTTCGTCTCTACAAACTAGAGGAGGGAAGTTCAATGTACATATTCGTATTTCACTGTCCGTGACTTTTCCGGGTCGTTTATCGCAAGTCCAATTGATCCTAGGCTTGTTTTCGGAATCATCATTTTAATTTTTCAAAGAAGTTAGGCTTTTTATCGCGAGAGACTTTTCCGAATAAGAGCATCCTACTTTTATACCGAACGAATCGTACAAGGTACCTATATTGCTTTGCCAATCAATCTCAAGTATTTGTTGAGAGCTCTTAAATCATTCTTCTCTAAGCATGCAAAAAATCAATCAATATCTTTTAGATAACTGGTTTAGACAACTTCAGCGAAAGTAAAGTAATTGTTCAAACTTCTTCAAGACTTCTTAAAGTAGCTTTTCAAAGAAATAAGACGCCTTTAGACTTGTTTTTCTTTTCGAAGAAGACTTCGTTTAGATATCTAAATATCTCTCTAGATCAGAAGATTGGAACATAATTATAATAGATGATTTCAAACTTTCAAAATAATATTTCTAGAAATCTTTTAGACTTCTTTAAGAATATTTAAGAATTGTGAATTCTTTGAGAACTTTGATTTCTTTTAAGATATGTATTAAATATTTCTTAAAGAAAGGAATTGGTTGTCTTGGAGAACGCTTTAATGTTTTTTAACGAACTATTTTCAAAGTATTCTTGAAGAAGTTTTACAAAGACCTCTTTTAGACAACTTCAGCGCGAATAAAGTAATTATTCAAACTTCTTCAAGACTCTTAAAGTAGTTAGCTTTCTAAGAAATAAAACCGCCTTTGGACTTCTTTTTCTTCAAAAATTATTTACTGGGTTTGTCCAACTCCGTTGAGTCCAATAGAATTATATAAGACAATGTTAATATACACAGAAATAAGTAGTAAATTTTACTATAAACTCAGACGTTCAAGCGGGTTAGAATTTACAACTTAATTTTAAATATCACTACTTTTTGTAGTAAACAAAATAGCATGATTGTATTTCAGTTATTAGTAAAACTTACTAAATATATGCAAAATTTACTACTTTTTGTAGTAAAACGAAAAAACTATCATTTATCAATAAATGAAAATTTCTTTTAGTAATATTTACTAAAAAATAGTAATTTATGCTTTTTCTGGATTAGCAGTTCTTACTTTTATTAGAAATGTTTACTAAATTAAGTTAATACCATTTTTTTTTTACTACAATCTAGACATTAAATGTTAATTTAACCTATTTCTTAAGTAGTAATTTTTACTATTAATAGAAGTGAACACTAATAAAAATTTTGTTTAATATTTTGACTACTTAGTACTAACTTTTACTATCAACAGATCAGTAATTTTTAGGTATAAAACAAAACTAAAACTTTGACTACTTATAGTAAAATTGTAGTAATTTTTACTATACTTTTTATAGTAAATTTATCTAATAGTGATATTACATTTATTTTCTTAGTGAATTTTACTACTATTATAAAATCTACTAAAAGTTTTGTAGTAAATGTTACCACTTAATTTTTTCTGTGCAGTAAATCCTTCCAAAAAACCAAACATTTTTCCCCAGTACACATAAAAACCACAACAAAGTCTCTCGATCCAAAGGGAAGAATTAATTCAAAGCCAAGCCCAAAATAAAATACAAAATTCTAAAAAAAAATGATAAATTGATTTGTTTTCTTTTGTTTTATTTGATTTCAGGAGGAGGCTAAATACAAGAATAGTAGAAAAAAGTCTGTTGCACTAACCGCAAGAACAACCAAACAGTCAACGCCTGGAAGAGTTGTAAGCTATCTAGAATCTCAGTTGAACGGCGACAATGTATCAGAGGCAAGGTGGCGGCGTTGGCGATGGAGGAGGTGAATTTCCGAATAGCCGTTTAGAATCATTAGGCCCACAACAACCCCAACCACCTCCTGCCATCTCATCTAACTCAAATATACATTTAAGTAGTTCAGATCCACCGCCCAGCTTCCCCAATTTTCCTCGATTTGATGGAGGACTCATGGATGATCCAGATGCGACTGTAAATACACCGGCCATTCCATCGCCTATGGAGGATGAGGATTGGTGGGCGAATGCTTTAGAAGAAGACTTATTTGAATCACCACTAGCATTTGATGCCAGTGAGAATGGCTTGTGGAATGGAAGATTTGTTCCACCGCCACCACGACCACCATTTCTAGATGATTCTGTGGCCACTGATGGTCTAACCACATGTGATTTATGTACTTGGGCATGGCAACGTGGGAATGCTTTTTCCTCTGAAGGTTTGTAGAATTTTTGTTTAGTATTTGATTATTGTTGGTATTGCGACTTTGTAGAGAGAAGTTTAGAATGGATACGTTGGTTTATTGTTTTGTATTTGAATTGTATAAAGGGAATTGAAAGGCAGAATTTATAGAGTCATGTGGCACAATAGGAAGACCTTCCTTGGGAGGCTCAACATCTCCATTGCTACAGATAACTCGTCTCTAAGAATACTGTCGTTCGCTTGTTCAATAGCGATGAATAGATATGGCTTGTCAATCTGGAACTCACAAGTCTTCTCAAATATCTGCGGCTGTATGAAGATGTGGTCAGAGGTAGACTTTTCGGGACTGAAGCCACGTTGATATTAAATATATCAACATCATTCACAAGATATAGTGATATAGAAAAGATTATAGTGATGTGTAGCTTTTAGGTTTTACCTTTCTGATTTCTGGAATTCTATCCAGGATAAGACCCAGCATTCCATCTATCTACCGAGAATATCATCATTCACTAAAGATTTCCTGATGCATCGTTGCAGAATGTTGGTGATAGTCTTCTCTTAGATGTTTTACCTGCTGATAGATTTTTCAGCTTTAATCTCAGAAAGCGAAGTCTACGATATTTCATCTTCTTTACTTACGGATTCTTTGATATCGTTGTCAAGAAGCTCTGCATCGTTGCAGAATGTTGATGATAGTCTTCTCTTAGATGTTTTACCTGCTGATAGATTTTTCTGATTTCACCCCTTCCTCTCAAAGGCTCTACATTTCTCATCTCGTTGTTCTCGAAGCTGGTAGATTCTACGGGTCTGAAGCTATTGATATTACCCAATTATGTTGTTGAGGAAAGATTACAGGGGCTCACATAAGATAAATGATAGATGAATTTCGGCGTCTTCACTTACTGATTGTTTGGTATCGTTGTCAATAAGCTCTACATCTTCACCAAGTGCATCACGGGTATCACTGATACGAAATTCCCTCATCATTTACCAAGAGACTTTCTGATGCATCGATGCAGAAGGTGGTTTGTAGCCTTCCCTTAGAGATTTTACCTGCTGATAGAATTTTCTGATTTCTGGAATTAATCTGATCCAGGACTCTTGTCTTCAACTTTCTTACGGTAGCTTTAATATCAGCAAGCGAGAGCTATGGTATTTCGTCTGCTTCACTTACTAATTGTTTAGTATTGTTGCCGAGAAGCTCTGCTTCTTCACCAAGATTTCCTGATGCATTCTTGCAGAAGGCTTATGGTGATATGTAGAGGTTTTACCTGATGATTGAACTTTCTGATTTCTGAAATTCTCTCGGACCCAGGACTCTTGTTTGTTTTCGGCTTTCTTGAATTCCATCAGACCCATGACTCTAGCTTGTTTTCATCTTGCAGATGGCGGTAGTATTTCGTCTTCTTCACTTACTGATTCTTTGGTATCGTTGCCAGGAAGCTCTGCTTCTTCATCAGGTGCATCGTAAAACCCGTTGCTACGAAGTTCCCTCCATCTAGCGAGAATATCATCATCATTTGCCAAGAGATTTCTTGATGCATCGTTGCAGAAGGTGGTTTGTAGCCTTCCCTTAGAGATTTCACCTGCTGATAGAATTTTCTGATTTCTGGAATTATTCGGACCCAGGACTCTTGTTTGTTTTCAGCCTTCCTATGTTTGCTTTAATGTCAGAAAGCTAAGTCTGCTATATTTCATCTTCTTTACTTACGGATTCTTTGATATCGTTGTCAAGAAGCTCTGCATCGCAGAATGTTGATGATAGTCTTCTCTTAGATGTTTTACCTGCTGATAGATTTTTCTGATTTCCTCTCAAAGGCTCTACCTTTCTCATCTCGTTGTTCTCGAAGCTGGTAGATTCTACGGGTCTGAAGCTATTGATATTACCCAATTATGTTGCTGAGGAAAGGTTTTAGGGGCTCACATAAGATAAATGATAGAATCATTTGAATTTCGTCCTCTTCATTTACTGATTGTTTGGTATCGTTGTCAATAAGCTCTACATCTTCACCAAGTGCATCACGGGTATTATTTACCAACAGATTTCCTGATGCATCGTTGCAGAAGGTTTATGGTGGTGTGTAGCCTTCCCTTAGAGCTTTCTGATTTCTGCTAATAGAGTTTTCCGATTTCTGGAATTAATCTGACCCAGGACTCTTGTCTTCAACTTTCATACGGTAGCTTTAATATCAGCAAGCGAGAGCTGTGGTATTTCGTCTGCTTCACTTACTAATTGTTTAGTATTGTTGCCGAGAAGCTCTGCTTCTTCTCCAAGATTTCCTGATGCATTCTTGCAGAAGGCTTATGGTGATATGTAGAGGTTTTACCTGATGATTGAACTTTCTGATTTCTGAAATTCTCTCGGACCCAGGACTCTTGTTTGTTTTCGGCTTTCTTGAATTCCATCAGACCCATGACTCTAGCTTGTTTTCATCTTGCAGATGGCGGTAGTATTTCGTCTTCTTCACTTACTGATTCTTTGGTATCGTTGCCAGGAAGCTCTGCTTCTTCATCAGGTGCATCGTAAAACCCGTTGCTACGAAGTTCCCTCCATCTAGCGAGAATATCATCATCATTTGCCAAGAGATTTCTTGATGCATCGTTGCAGAAGGTGGTTTGTAGCCTTCCCTTAGAGATTTCACCTGCTGATAGAATTTTCTGATTTCTGGAATTATTCGGACCCAGGACTCTTGTTTGTTTTCAGCCTTCCTATGTTTGCTTTAATGTCAGAAAGCTAAGTCTGCTATATTTCATCTTCTTTACTTACGGATTCTTTGATATCGTTGTCAAGAAGCTCTGCATCGCAGAATGTTGATGATAGTCTTCTCTTAGATGTTTTACCTGCTGATAGATTTTTCTGATTTCCTCTCAAAGGCTCTACCTTTCTCATCTCGTTGTTCTCGAAGCTGGTAGATTCTACGGGTCTGAAGCTATTGATATTACCCAATTATGTTGCTGAGGAAAGGTTTTAGGGGCTCACATAAGATAAATGATAGAATCATTTGAATTTCGTCCTCTTCATTTACTGATTGTTTGGTATCGTTGTCAATAAGCTCTACATCTTCACCAAGTGCATCACGGGTATTATTTACCAACAGATTTCCTGATGCATCGTTGCAGAAGGTTTATGGTGGTGTGTAGCCTTCCCTTAGAGCTTTCTGATTTCTGCTAATAGAGTTTTCCGATTTCTGGAATTAATCTGACCCAGGACTCTTGTCTTCAACTTTCATACGGTAGCTTTAATATCAGCAAGCGAGAGCTGTGGTATTTCGTCTGCTTCACTTACTAATTGTTTAGTATTGTTGCCGAGAAGCTCTGCTTCTTCTCCAAGATTTCCTGATGCATTCTTGCAGAAGGCTTATGATGATATGTAGCCTTCCCTTAGAGGTCTTAGCTGCTGACAGAACTTTCTGATTTCTGGAATTTCATTGGATCTAGGACCCTTGTTTTCAACATTCCTATGGCAGTTTTAATATCAGCAGGCAAGTAACGTTGCAAAGTAGCTCTCCTTCTTCACCAAGTATTTACACGACTTCTCTCCATCTAGAGAGAATATCATCATTCATCAAGACATTCCTGATGCAACGTTGCGGAAGATTTATGTGTAGCCTTCCCTTAGAGGTTTCACCTGCTGATAGAACTTTCAGCAGGTGATAAGCCTTGTATCGATATCACTAGGAAATGATGCCATTTTATCTAAAGGGGACCTCAAACTCACATTTAAATCCTGTCGAGAACCAGTGATACACCCATTGTTCGATGAGTTCATGAGTAGTCGTGTAGACAAATAATTCCTCATTATAAACATTGAAGTCATCAACGAGGAATTTCGCATCATCTCTTGGACATACATCAACTGCACCATATAGTTGGTAGTTAACGATGTCTTTTTTTGTTTCAAGCTGTTTGGTTGGATTTGTCAGTTGTAGAGTGTGCGCAGATAATACAAACATTACAGAAGGTCTCCTTTAGTCGTATTGCACAAATCCTTTCATTAAATGGAATGCATTACGCTGTTTCTCATGATATTTATTATTTCACCTCATGCAGAGCTATAATAATGACCTTATAGCGATGAAATGAATGGATAATATTCAAATATGTCTGCTGAAATGAAATCCTTGATGATAACTTTAATGCTATCGCAAGGTCAAATTTCAATAGCCCTTTCGGATATTTTTAAATTGATATACCTTAGTATATTTTTAAATTGATATACCTTAGTATATTTTTAAATTGATATACCTTAGTATATTTTTAAATTGATATACCTTAGTATATTTTTAAATTGATATACCTTAGTATATTTTTAAATTGATATACCTTAGTATATTTTTAAATTGATATACCTTAGTATATTTTTAAATTGATATACCTTAGTATATTTTTAAATTGATATACCTTAGTATATTTTTAAATTGATATACCTTAGTATATTTTTAAATTGATATACCTTAGTATATTTTTAAATTGATATACCTTAGTATATTTTTAAATTGATATACCTTAGTATATTTTTAAATTGATATACCTTAGTATATTTTTAAATTGATATACCTTAGTATATTTTTAAATTGATATACCTTAGTATATTTTTAAATTGATATACCTTAGTATATTTTTAAATTGATATACCTTAGTATATTTTTAAATTGATATACCTTAGTATATTTTTAAATTGATATACCTTAGTATATTTTTAAATTGATATACCTTAGTATATTTTTAAATTGATATACCTTAGTATATTTTTAAATTGATATACCTTAGTATATTTTTAAATTGATATACCTTAGTATATTTTTAAATTGATATACCTTAGTATATTTTTAAATTGATATACCTTAGTATATTTTTAAATTGATATACCTTAGTATATTTTTAAATTGATATACCTTAGTATATTTTTAAATTGATATACCTTAGTATATTTTTAAATTGATATACCTTAGTATATTTTTAAATTGATATACCTTAGTATATTTTTAAATTGATATACCTTAGTATATTTTTAAATTGATATACCTTAGTATATTTTTAAATTGATATACCTTAGTAAAATGCCTCCCGGGCTTTTGTATAACGAATATTTGTTTAAATTGAACTTGTCTTCCAAACGATTCCTTGTTTCCTGAATTATATCTCTATATCGTGTAGACCTTTCAAATACTTCACAATTAATATGAACACAATTAAGTTAACAAGACACAAAAGAGAAGTGACAATGAAACCATTCCTTGATATTTCCCAACCTTCATGACCAAAAACAGAACCAATCATAAAACCTCAAGCTACTATCATTTACCACCTTGCAAGTCAAAATAATAGTGATATTACTTACACTTATAATCAACATTCCACTGCGATAATGATGTAATTAGAGTGAGAGCATGGCATTATGATCAAAGTTAATTATAAAGTTTATTAGTACTTTGTGTTTCCTTAAAGGGATTATCTCATAAAGGATATTGAAGGATGCGGTTATTTTTTATGGCTGAAAGGGGATATATTTATTCACATTTCAGCATTGCATTACTTGGCATCGCATAAGATAAGACAAAACAAACAACACTGGGGGGCAATCTATGATACCACTTTTTGTTAGTTATTTAGTTACTCAGTGAGATAGATAGAGAGTACTTTGCACTTCCTTTGGGGAATTATGCCATTTTATCTAAAGGATGTTGAGAACTTTATGACTCGGTTTTTATTTGTATTTGATGTTCGTCGGGTATAGTCTTTGAGAGTAGTTTATGATATTTTGCATATAATTATCTGGCGTAGGATTACTGTGGGATTATAAGAGATGATAACTTCTAAGGAGGGTTGAATTATAAAGTTGTTCTTTTACATTTAAGGTGTAGATTCTTGTATAATTAATATTCATTTTTTTAAAGGTTGTTTTATTTTTATTGCAAATATATGTGTTAAGAAAAAGCTTAGACAATATCAACCATTGAAGCAAAGACTATAACCACAATTCCTCTCATATAATTTGCAACACTCTAGAATGTTTGTTGTATTTTTGTTGCAAACAATTGTCACTAAGAAAAAGACAAAGACCTAATTCATACACAACAACCATTGAAGCAAAGACAATAACCACAATTCCTTTCATATAATTTGCAACACTCTAGAATGGTTGTTGTATTTTTATTGCAAACAAGTGTCGTTAAGAAAAAGCATAGACAAAGACCTAATTCATACACAACAACCATTAAAGCAAAGACAATAACCCCAATTAACCTCGTAGAATTCGCAGCTCATGTTATTCAATTTTAGCAATCATAGAAACTGATGCTCTGAAAACGTTCCAAAACCCAACAAAACATTAAACCCAATTTTCAACAACCACACTTTTCAATCAGAATATTTTGCTTGTCAACAAAAAGAAAAGGATGTTGGGAATATGTGTATGCAAACACGCATAGTTTTTCGAAATTCCTTTCATAAACAATTTCATTGAAAATAGATGCGAACGAACACCCGCATTCGATTAATGAATTTTCCATCAATACACAATCAGTGCGGTTGGCAATGTGTATAAACCTCATAAACAGAAACATATATAAAATCATCATCTAACGAACGCAGCAGATGAATGAAAGTGTGCCGGCCGTTGAAGTTTACAGAATAAAATCACATAAATATTGTTTTTCGATGTAAACTAGAATGAATAATATGAAATGAAAAATGTGTGCCGAAATTCGAATCAACGACAATTTTATACAGATATTCAGAATTCATAGATGCCGAGAATATTCATTCCTAAACCATGTGAAGTAAACAAAACGCATCCCATACGATACCATTTCATAATAATTAATGGAGATCCATTCACTGTTGGTGGTCTTATTTATAGAGGAGATACATCTCCACCACCATCCAGCAACAACAAACAGCCACACTACACTCAGTGTACGTTGCCTTAGTTTATGTTTTGAAATATTAGCCACTGAATTGTCTACATGCACTCCTTATCTGTGGAGCGCGGAAGCATAGAAATTGAGTTATAAAGATAAGAAGACTCTTTTGCAGGATTTGTTGCGTAGGATAGTTGTATAAAAATGGAGAGCAAAAAATCATTAAATTTTATGATCGTCATTTTCTAAGTCCATGGTGGAAATATTTTAAATAACCATAATAATTTACTATAAACTTTGAATCAAGCCACAGGAGTAGGTACGACTGTGGAGTGGACACGGTGGGGTGAAGATGATGGTTGTAGAGTTTCTCATTATTATGTAATGTTGGTTTTCTTTTTTAAAATAATGTTAAATTTTTGTTGGTAATTTTGACACTTAAGTTCCACAATAGTTAGTGGACTTCGTTATAAATATAGGGAAATTAGTATGATCCATTTCACAATCAAATCCAACAACAACCCATTAATAAAAATTTACAAGAGAATATTAGCATTCTCTTCTTTGTCTAAACTATAATATCAGAATCCACATAAATTCCACAATTAATTCCAAATTTTTTGACAATGTAAAAAGACTCAAATAAAACTAACAAAAAAAAGCAAATCATTCATTGAAATACATCAAATTAACCAAATACAATCCACATGCATTCCACTTGATTTTCTAGTTTTATTAAATTCACTAATTAGTAAATTTAAATCTGATTTGAAGTTATACTGCCTTCATCTTTTTGTTATCAATGATATTTTCTTATACGGCTTTTCGAAGTCTTAAACTTCGAATAGATTCCACATTAATAATTAAACTCCACTATTTATTCTTGTTTTTCATTTGATATTGTATTATTTTATTGAGACTCTGATATAGTAATTACTAATATTAAAAACAATAATTCATTCAAATACATCAAATCTTTCAAATGCAATCCACATACATTCCACTTAAAGCTATACGTTTTTCTAAGAATTTTGTTTTTCAATAACTGCATTTTCTTTTACTATTTGGAAAACTTAGTATTCGAATAGTTTCCACATTAATAAACAAAACTATAAAGTCTATTCTTAAAGCTAAACTCAATGCAGCCCTAAGAATTTGCACCGAACAAAAAATATGAAAGGTGAATTTATTCCTTGCATATTAAAGTTGTAAATTTTACAAGTAGAAACTATACGTTCATTTATATATAAACTTAGGCAATCCAAGGCAAGCTTAGACGATTACTTCAATAACAAACTTGTCTACTTTTTCATATAATATATTAATTTTTTTTAGAATTAAAGCTTTTTGAGGTGTGAAAGTATCACATATTAAGAAAATGAACATGAACAAAATTGATCGTTGTCTTAGCTTCGAACTTCTACATCAATTATTATTTCTTAATTTGTTAACTAGTTAGTTTTACATTAATTACTATACATTAAGAACTTAAAAAATACCAGCACAGTAAAGAACAAGAACATAATAAAGTCCACATTTTCGTCTTAACATCCACATACATTCCAAAACCTTCAGTATCCACACAAATTTAAACTAATTATTATTCCTTTTAGTTTTAAAAAAACATTTCTTATAAAATCACTATATATATTTTAAGATAACATCCAAATTTTTAAATTGAAATCCACATATATTCCACAAGATCCGAAATTCACACAAATTTATATATATTTATTATATATTTAAAATCACTTGGAGATTAAGAAATAAGCTTAATATATGCTTAACCACATTTTCATAATTTTATTCCACCAGATTTGCAGTCCATAGGAATTGACATCCATTTTAATTTCCTTTATTGTTAAATAGTACTAATTTTAAAATCAAGCACAAAAGAAGAATGAATTATATAACAAAATTCAAGTAATAAAGTATACATTCTAATCTTAACATCCACATAAATTATTATTCAATTTTCTTCTTTGCATTCACTTTCCTTCCACAAGCTCAACTCATTCAATCCTAATTTTCATCTGGAAATCAGCTCATATTTCACAATATCTGATGAAGACATAAACTACCATCCATAGCTATTAATTAAAAAAGTATTAATTTTGAAAGCAAACTCAAAGGAAGACCGAATAATATAAAATAACATCCACATTTTCATCTTGTAACCCAAATATATTCCACAAGATCTGCAACCCATACTTTTATAAATAAATGAGTCTTAATAAATATTTATATTTGAATCACAATTATAATAAGAAATAATCATATAATAAACTCCGAATTCTAATATTAACATCCATACATTCCACACAAGTTACACAGTCCACAGAAATTGCTATTAAGTTTTATTATAAACAGTTTATTTTAGAATCACCATCGAAGTTGATATTATTATATAATTCTATAATAATATTCATTCTAATTTTAACATCCATATAAATGTCATAAGTTCTATAGTTTAATAACATCCACATTTTCATCTTGAAATCCACTCATATTCTACAAGATCTAAAACCCACATCAACGGACATAGCCCTATTCCATTTGTGTTTAAAAAGAATTAATTTAAACTCCAAGGAAGACAGAATTAAATAAAAAAAATACACGTTTTCATCTTGAAATCCACATAAATTCCACAATATCCACATTACCTGATATCCAGTTTTTTTAAATAAAATTCAAAAGTAGAAGGAATCATATAACAAAATTAACATAATATGCATGGTTTATTGTAATCTTAATATCCATATAAATTGCATAAATTCAAATTAAATCCCCATTTTATCTTAACATCCAGATATTTTCCACAGGATTTGACTCCCATTCTTATTTTTTTTTATTTTAAGTTTTACTTTTCTAATCAAGCACAAAATAAGAAGGAATTATATAATAAACTATACACTCTAATTTAATATCCACATTAATTTCACGAGTTCTACAGTTTAATTAAACGTACATATTTATCTTAACATTTACTGAAATTCTACAGTGTAATTAAACCCACATTTTCATCTTATCATTCACATATAATCCACAAGCTAGACATTCATAACTAAAATTGAAATAAGTAATTTTTCCCTCAATTTCATAATGTATTTATTATAAATTCACATTCATTTTAAGAAATAACATCATAATAGAAACCACATTTTCATTTGTAAATATATATTCCACACAAGAAGTGACTTCTATTTTTATTCTTTTTATTTTACAAGTTTATTCATTTTCAATTAAAATTCAAAAGAAGACAAAATTTATAATAAAATCCACATTTCCATCTTGAAATAGACTCACATTCCACAATATCTGCAGTCCACATCAACTGACAACCATAGCTATTCCTTTTATTTTTGAAGTTCTTTCATTTTCAAAACTCAAAGAAAGAAAGAATTATACAATAAAATCAACAATTTTATCTTGAAATCCACATATATTCCACAATATCTGCAGCCCACAGGAATTAACATCCATTTTTTATTATCTTTATTTTAAAAGTATTCATTTTTTTAATCAAAATCAAAGGAAGAAAGCAATATTTAATAAAACTACACATTTTCATCTTAAAATCCACATACATTCCACAAGATTTGCAGATCTAGATTTATCACTATTTTTGAAAAAGTATTTATTTTCAATCCAACACAAAAGAAGAAAGAATTATATAATCAAATCCACTTAATAACCTCAACATTCTAATCCTAGCATCCACATATATTCCACAAGATTTGCAGTCCACTTTATCTGATATGTACTGTTAGTCCCTCTATTTTTGAAAAAGTATTAATTTTCAAACCAAACTTGAATAAAGACAAAATTATATAATAAAATCCACATTATATACCCAACATTCTAATCTCAACATCCACATAAATTCCACAGTCCACACACTAATTACGTAAAACCCACAAAAACCTTACATTTCAAATTAATTATCACAAAAAATCAAAAGAACCAATCAAACAACATAAGTATCTAAGTAAAATAATAAAAATCACATAATCGTAAAGAACATGGAACAACCTTTACCCTGAAAGAAAGTTTCTGCTCTATAGAACAAGTAGACCGTAGACCAACACCAATGTAGACCGTCGACATCATCATCCCATAGTGCAATGATTACAAAGTTGTTTAATATAAAATTGCGCCTTTATATATAAATTTCCCAATAAGAAATGTATATAATGATAAGATTAACTCGTAAAATGGTTATATCCACTTAGAAAATATTGTTCATTTTGTGATTTTGATTGTGGCAATTTCTTTCAAACTGTGCTTTTCTCTCCTTCTCTGCTTCCTAGCCAAAGTATAACATTTAATGAAGAAGAAGTTGACGTGTAATAGTGCACTGTGTACAGGAAAAGTCAATTGGAAAGCGATTTTATAGCATAGTGAAAGAGAGTTATTATGGAAAACTCGTAAAACTCTGAGTAGAAAAGGAGAGTTTATTGTGGAAAAAAACGTAATTGACCTATTGATTGATTGTAAATTGGAATAGTTTTCTACTTTGCGGACCGACTTGTGTTGTATGTGGCCCAGATATTTCACGTTACTGGGTTACGAGTTGCTTTATTGGTTAATTATGAGGTTTTCCAACTGGCTTCGTGGGAATGATGAAGAGCAACCCTCAAACCTACAGTCAAACAAACAACATTACAATCCTATTATCACTCATTCAATCACATCCAATCAATATAAAGCACACCAACAAATCACAAAACCCCTGAAATCCTAATCGTTTAGCAAACGATACACCACACAACCTTATTTCCGCATAGTAAATTTCTAATCTCTCCGTATCTTTGGAATAATCCGGAGAAAGAACGAAAATGTGAATGCTCGATGAAAGGGATTTTCAAGTATATCATACATACTCGATACGATCCAGTGTCAACACTATACGTTTTTTTTCCTTTCTTATTTTCAAGGATTTTATAATCCTTCCGTTTTCAGTTCACTGGGAGAAGTTTATAGTTAAGAAAAGTTAGTTTTCTTAATTATTGTGGGGTATTAGGCACTCAAGTCTCCAGAATAACATCCACATACATTCCATAACATTTACTGTCCACATCAATTTTTATTCCCTGAGTTTTGAAAAAGTATTCACTAAAGAAATACACTCATATTAAGAAATAACCATTTTATAAAATCCACATTTTGTTTCTTGAAATCCACATATATTTCACAAGATCCACAGTAAAAAACCTTCAGTTTTTAAAGTGAAGGTTTTTAGTTTACGAAAATTAACTAACAATCAATTAGCGAAAATAATATATTATCCACCTTCATCTTAACATCCAGATAAATTACACTGTCCAAATCAATTGTTATTCCCTGAGATTTTAAAAAGTATTTTCTATAGAATTAAACTCAAATTAAGAAAGAATCATATAATAATATCCACATTTTGTTTCTTGAAATCCACATATATTCCACAATATCTCCAGTCCACATTCTTTTGTTTTTAGCTCACCGTGCTAAGTTTTTTCGGTAAATAAAAACTAATTGACTTTAAAGGTTGTATGATATTAGGGTACAAACAATCAAGTGACAAAAATAATATACAATCCACTTTAAATTTAATATCCACATAGACTCCACGATTTCCACTGACCTCATCAATTTTTATTTCCTGAGTAAACAGTATTTTCTATAGAATTAAACTCAGATTAAGAAAGAATCATATAATAATATCATATAATTTACTCTTGAAATCCACATATATTCCACAATATATACAATTTACATCCTTCTGTTTTTAAGCTCACTGTGCGAAGTAGTTTTTGGTTAAGAAAAACGTATTTTATAGTATCCAACAACTTTTACTGAGACAACAATTTCTATTCACTGAGTTTTTAGCAATGGAATTAACAATCACATTAAGAAATAATAAGATCCACATCCTTTCCTTGAAATCCACATATATTTCACAAGATCTACATTCGACAACAATTTATATTAATAGCTATTCCGTCATAGTTTTTAAATAGTATTTATTTAAAAGTTAAAATAAAAATAGTGATATAAAATCCACATACATTCCACAGACCAAGCTCAAAGGAGCTTAGATTTCCTTTAAACCACTTTTGATTCATGAAGTTTCTTAATTTTTTAACAACATTTAAATAGAATAACTCTACTCGATAGACTAATTGATATAATAAAATCTAGATTCAAATGTTAACATCCTCATACATTCCACTGTCCATATAAATGTATATTCCCTGAATTTAAAAAAAAGTTGTTTTTTTTTTTTTAAATTTTGTAGAAGTAATTATTTATTTTATTGTTGCTTCCTTGACTTGTTGTAATATATTTTTATATAATGTTTGATTATATTTTATTCTTAAAAAAAATCTGATTGATTTTATAGATATATTTGTTTTTTGTTCTCTTAAAATAATATTTATTTTTAAAATTATTATATTTTTTGTTCCAGAATTTTTATTTTGGGTTTATTAATATTCTTATTTTTTTTTAAATGTTATTGCAGGGTAATTTTGTTTTTAACTATTGCATATTTTAAAATTTTTTAAATTTTAATTCTTGATAATATTTTTTGTTTTCAAGAAACAATAATGAATTCTTTACATTTTAGAATTTCTTTTAAAATTTATTCTTGATAATATTTTTGGTTTTGAAGAAACAAAAATTTATTTTTGATTATGCTATTTCTGGATTTTTTGTTATTTTTTTTTTATTTTTTTTAAGTTTTTGATAGTATTTATTGTTTTTATAAGAGTATTTTCAAATGCTTATTCTGTATTCTCTATTGTTGCAAATTTATGTTTTTTATTTATTTCTTTTTTATTTAATTTTATTATTTCTTTATTTTTTGTTTATTTAAGGAAAGAATTTAAATTTTTTCTTATGCTGTTTTTTTTTATGTTTGTATTATTGTTTTTTAAAATTATTTTTCGTAATTATTTTTTTTTTTTAATTTTTGTTTAAGTTTTTGATAGTATTTATTGTTTTTATAAGAGTATTTTCAAATGCTTATTCTGTATTCTCTATTTAATTTTGTTATTTCTTTATTTTTTTTTTTTTATTTAAGGAAAGAATTTAAATTTTTTCTTATGCTGTTTTGTGTTATTGTTTTTTAAAATTATTTTTTTAAGTTTTTGAGAGTATTTATTGTTTTTATAAGAGTATTTTCAAATGCTTATTCTGTATTCTCTATTGTTGCAAATTTATGTTTTTTATTTATTTCTTTTTTATTTAATTTTATTATTTCTTTATTTTTTGTTTATTTAAGGAAAGAATTTAAATTTTTTCTTATGCTGCTTTTTTTTATGTTTGTATTATTGTTTTTTAAAATTATTTTTCGTAATTATTTTTTTTTTT
>JXPG01009256.1:9775-19866 GCA_001015175.1 Megaselia abdita
AGATTCCACTTAATCTCTCTATTCCAACAATTCCTCAATAGTTTTTTGATGAACCATATACGATCTCTGCATTTCAAGTATTCCTCTTAAATCGTTTTTTTTATGAATCATATACGCTCTCTCTATTTCAAGGGGCGTTCTTTATTTTTCAATTTCATTTCACTAAAATTGAAATATGTCTTTCAAATACGATTTTTGGGGTACTTTTTCAACGCAACATTTTTCAGTTTGATTCTCTTTTTCTTTGAATTCTAGAGGCGTTTTATTTTGTGTGTACATGAGTAAGTAAAACTCCCACATCTGGAAAAAATCCTACATCAGTAAGTAAGACTTCCACATCTGTGGGAAAAACTCCTAAAGAAACGATGCATTTAAAAAGTATATGAACTACTTATTTAATTGGGAAGCAACGTAGCTCAATTTCGTTTTACAGAACTCACCATATACATTCTAAAAGACCCATCGCACCCCTTTTCTAGTTTCTCTTTGAACTCATTAAAATTTCTTGCAATTATTGGATCTCGAAACTTATAATTTCTATTATTAAAAAGCATAGGTATTTCTCCTACTATGGTGGGTAAAAATAACAAGTAAGAATTTGTCTGACTCTCGTAGAAATTTCACCGACATCATTTGAAGTTTATGAGTTTCTCCCACATTTATTGGTATTTCTCTTATTAAAAAACGTAGGCATTTCTCTATTTCTCCTACTGTGGTGGGTAACCATTGTACTAAATTATAATTATTTTGATTTGTTCAAATTGAAAAAAATATGTAGCGACTACAAAATTAAAATCGTCCGGTGACAGCTTTAATTTCAAGGAACTTCCCAATTTCAACCGGCTTAAGGCTTATATTTTGCATAATTTGGAAAAAGTCTTTAAGCCGACTGAATGAAAATATAAGTCGTGCTGAGACGTTGCGATGGCTGACGCTTTTAAACAGGCTGGCTGCTGAGATGGCTTATATTGGCATACACGAAATAATAGATAAGGAAAGAGCCATCTACCGGATTTTACGAATTGATATCTAATACAAAAAAAAAAAGCTCTACCCAATACAGAAACCAAACATTTTCTGATGTAACAATTAATGTCTACACTGTTAAAAATCGAAGTGTAAATCGTTACACCTCAATCGGTGTAGAAAAAATTACACGTTTTGAGGTGTAATGTCTATTTTTTGTAGCCATTTTTATAACTGGAATGGAATACACGTCAATAATTATAAAGAAGGGTTTCAGGGAAAAAAAATCAAAAATTATTTACACCTGCAGTTTTAAAACTTACACGCTCAGAGGTGTAATGCTATATGTACACTTCAAACGTGTAAATTTTACACCCCGATTTTTAACAGTGTAGCTTTAGTAATCAAATTTTCTTGGTTTATGTATTTGCTGAGCTTCTTTTGGTTTGAATATGAAATGCTTGATAGTTTTTTTCAAAGAATTGCTTCTTGAATTGTTAAACAACATTAGTTAATATTTTTTTAACTAAACTAAATCCACGGATTTATGAAATTAATTATTTTGATTCACAAATATATTTTAGAACAAGGTTAATACAAAACACTACTAAAAAATAGTATATTTCATCTTTCCAACCCTCTTCCATTTTGTAACAACAAAAAAACCTAATATAGAAAACCCCTAAAGATTAGATTCAAAAAATGAGATCAAAATGTTTATTAAATGGTTATTAAAAAACAGCACAAAACAAACAACAAAAACACACAATTATTTAGCTTCTTTATAAATATCCAGCCAAATAGCTTTCATCAAATCATCCCCATCACCTGTTTGTTTCTGTGCTACGAGAGCATCTTCAAACTTTTTATTACAATCCCCATAACAGTAAATAATGTACCCATCCCTGGCTATAAAGACAGTAACAATTACAGATTTTTAAAATTCAAATGAGAATTTCATGAAATACGTACGTGGTCTGGATGGTGGGGCCGAAGTCTCTTCAAGGATCCTCAATTCCACTTCCAAGGCCTGGATCTCGTCGTATCCTTTCTGCATCAACTTCATAATCTTCTTGATGAACCCAACGTAATCTAAGGATTTAAGAAAAAATTAAAACATATATTTACTAAACCTCAAAATTGTCAAACCTCTTGGAAAGTCCTTTGGACTGACGAGTTCTCTGAAAAAGTCCTGCGCGACTTGTGCCATTTTCCCTTCATCGTTCAACCAACTCCTGTACCAAAACCTTAACGTCCTCGATTCCTGCGAATGTTTGCCCGAATTAGCGCTCACCAAAAACACACGGAACTCCAAGCTGAGATGAGCTGCAACATTGGCACTTTTCTGACCAGCGGATGTGTCTTTGTTGATGATAATGCCAGTGTGTTCCCCTCCAGCCACATGAACCCTTTCATTGATCTCATTCACCAATTTCCTTTCAATCAGAATCACTGTACTGTTGGATGTCTTACCCTTCGGTGTCATCACCACTTGCTCTCTGTCGGTTTGCGGTGGTGTGTGGCAAGAACTACGACTGTTACCGTTCTGCTGGTATTCACAATTGTTGTTACCGTTTAGACCGATTCCATTGTCGTAGTAATGCTCTGTTTCGCCGTTTTGTTGTTTGTTTGGCTTTGGAGGGGGAGGTGGTGGCATATTTGGTGGTAACAATCCATTCGAAGACATTTTGTTTTTATACCGTTTCCTAGGAATTCGTCCTTGAGTTTAGGTTCGATTCTCTTCTGTTCTGTTCTGTTCTTTTCTGTTGCTGTGTTGTAAATTTCAACCTGAAATTGCATGAATGTTATAGTTTTTATTCTCTAGGAGTCACGGAAGGGTGTTCTAGTTCTTGTTCTAGTTATTGTTAATAACGTGAAGAGTACAAAGTTTTCAGTTTTGACAAATTATTTATTCTAATGTTATTTGTCATCGTTGAATATTTAATTCTTGTTTTGGTTTTATGACGTTATTTAATATTATGGCGGAGTTGTTTTTGAAGGTTTTTTTTATATATATAAAATAGGTATATTAGGGAAGAATTTACATATCAAAATAAAACAATATTTCTTAAATTTTGTATTCAAATTTTAACTTGAAAGCTTTTTAAACTAAACCATATTTAAATTCAAATTTTAATACTTTTGAAAAGATTTTATTTTTTTAAGAAATTAACATTAAAACTGTGAATTTAAGAGTTAACCAGTTAACATTCTCAATATTTTTAAATTGTAAATTTAATTTAATATGAAGTTTAATTTAAAAAATGTAAAACGTCTTTTAAATTTTAAGTTAGTGTTATCGAATTTAAATTATAATAAAATAAATCACTTCTTAATGTTAAAACATATTTAAGTCATGTAAAATTTATTTCGGTCTTTTTTCGAAGAAAAGTAAATGCACTCAAACCAATAATTGTAGAATTTCTTAAAATTATACAACATAAATTCAAAAAATATTATTGTAAAATTCTAGTTATAATTATAAGTGTAGAACTTAAGATTTAAAAGTAAAATTGTTAATAATTATTATATTTTAACATAACGCCATATTCTATAACGCGTTGTAACCCTTATTTTTGAGATAACAATGCCCGACAAAAAATATAACCGTTAAATTATAAAATATCTAATAAATTACCGTTACTTAAAATCGAATTTTATTTTTTTTATTAGAACAATAATTTAATATTTTTAACAAAAATTCACATTTTTAAATATAATATTTTTTTGAATAGAATTATATAACTACACTTGTATTGTAATTGTATTAATATTTAAAAAAATATATATATATTAAATAACAAATTTAAACTCAAAAGTCGATACACAAAATTTAGTTTTTTTTAAATTTATGTTTAAGATAAACAAATTAATAAAAGGATTCTTTTTTTTTTAAAGAAACAATAAAACAATATTGAACATAAAATGTTCCTTTTTCTAAATATTTAAAAACAAATTTCTATGCATAAATTAATAAATCGAAAATGAAACTAATTTTCTTTTTACAATATAATAAAAAAATGTTTTGTAAAAAAATTGGTCAAATCAACATTTTATTTTGAAAATTTAATAAAATTTCATCTCGAAAATAAAATTAAATTTAATAATTAAAAAATATTTGTTTTTAAAAATAATTAAAAATAAAATTTTATTTTAAAAATTAAATTTTAAAATTTCTACACAAAATCTATTAATAACTTAGTAAAAGGAAGATTTCATCTAAATCGAACTGAATTTTCCTAATATTAAAAAAGATTTTTTTCTCTAAAAATTGTGAAAGGAACATTTTATTTTGAAAATAAAATGTTCATTTGTCTAACTATTTCTAAGAAAGAGTTCTTTTAACAAATTAGTAAAATGAACATTTCATCTCGAAAATCTAACTGAATTTTCCTTTTACCAAATAAATACTTTTTTTTCTATTTGTTTTACTTTTGCTTTTGTAGATTGTTTTAATTTGTCGTTTCTTTATTTTATAACAAAACATACTGTGAAGTTAATACTACAACTCACGATGGTGGCGCCCCTCCTCTGACTAAAGAAAGGTATTATAAGTTTTGAAGCAAGTTATAAAATATATCAAGAATATCAAAAAGATGATCAAAACAAATAAGCAGAGCATTTACCATCATACAAAATAAACTATATTTATAAAACTAACGGAAAAACTAGCAATGGTGGCACCTCTAGCTAATTAAAGAAATCGATCATTTTCAAGAAAGTCTTACTTTAGTCATTCTCAAAAAAGCCATTATTAAATCCTTTAGTCGTTCTCTAAAGAGACAAAACAAAACTCAATCACATAGACAAGTTTGTTAAAAAGTAGGGATTCTATAGATAGTGGCGCCCCTCCTCTGGCTTAAAAAAGGAATCCATAATTGTCAAGAAAGACATACTTTAGTCATTCTCAAAAGTTATATAATAAATATTTAATACTTTCGTCATTCTCAAGAAAGACTAACACAATCGCATAGACAAAAGTAAAGATTCTATAGGTGGTGGGGCCCCTCAACTGAGTTTTTCAATTATTTTTTTTTTATTTCTTTTTAAAATTCTAATTAAAATAAGAAAAGAACTAATTTTAAATTTAAGAGATTTGTATAATTTCTAGTCTTCCATACTATCAAATCAAAATTTTTATATGTAATAAAAGTCCTAAGCAGCGAAACGAAAAAAAACTTAAGTCACGAACTCTAGTCAAGAAGAATAAGAAGAAAAGCATTGCAAATTTAAATTTATGAATCCAAAGAAATTATGATATTTTTAAGAAGTAATATTAATTGAAACATTAAACATCATGGAATAGTAATTGATTTTAATGTTTGTTTTATTTCCAATTCTGCCTTGAAATCTCAGAATATATTTCAAATATGAAACTTATTTACATATTTTCATTGATGAATATTATACGAACGAAATAAGTGAGTTAAACATTTTAATGATCAGGAAAATACACATTGTTACGTATTTTATTTGTACAGTACATATTTTGTTTGTGCTGCAGACATTTTGTTTATAAAAATTTACATATTTTAATTGTTGTTCGTAATCCACATATTTTTTTCCACCTGCCATGTCTAGGTCAGTAACTTTAATGCTAAGTTCTATTTCCAAAATGCATTTGAAAATGTTTCAATACTTATTTCAAAACGTTTTCTAGATGTTTTTTGGATTTACAATGCTTTTTCGTCCGTCTGTCCATCTAAAGATCAAGGAACATTAGTATATTTAACATTTCTAAAGTTAAAAAATAAATTTAAGCCTACTTGCAATTCCGAACATTATCAGATTTTGTTTGGTTTAGTTGGGATTCTTAGCCAATCAAAGTTAAAAAGTTTGAAATAACCAATAGGAATTTTGATTATATACTCTCTTTTTGATAGTTAATGGGTAACTGGTTTTCATATGTAAAATTTAAAATCAAGCTATATAGTATTCTCTTTAATTCTAATCCCGTTCACTTTCGAGCTTTGTTGGGTTTAGTTGTAATTCTCAGCCAATCAAAATTAAGGAGTTTGAATTAACAAATAGGAATTGTTTTGTTTTTATTTTATCGCATAGAGTTTTTCGACTTATTTGTATTGGGTCAAATTAATTTTACATCATAAATGCAATAGGACAAAAAAATAGGACATTCTTTCATTTTATTTGGATGAATCTTCATCCAAGGTTTATGTTTGATTTTTCTGGATATTATTTCTTATTTTCAGGTTCAATGTCATCAAATGTTATTTCATGTTGTAACATTAACTTTAATAAATTTATACAAATGTATGTATGGACTACATATTTGAGTATGTAAGATACTCATTGAAATATGTGGAATGATTACAATCATTTAATTTAAGCATGAACATGTGTACTGCCCAAATAAAATTTAGTTTTTTCAGTGTGGGTATTTAGTTATTATGAAGTTAATTAGGTTTTATTCTAATTGATTTTCCAAATTTGATTAATTTTTTAAAATTTTGTAGAAGTATTTATTGTTAGACGTTCTATGGAATTTTTAAGTTCAGGGTTGGCAAACGTAACGATAACCATCAATATAATATAATTCTAAAATACAGAATAAATAACCGTTACTTGAAATATTTTTAAAATGAAGCTTAACAATTTGTTGTTTCTCAAATATTAATTTCAATTCAATGCAATTCAACATTCTCAATTTCATTTTGTAGACAAAAAACATTAAAACAAAAAACTATTATTTTATTTTTATATTTTTGAAATTAAATATTGTATCTTAAATAATTATCAAATTTATATTTCAGCTTTTTTTAACACTTGATTTTAAAACATTTTAACAGCTCTATTCAGTGGAAAATTACTGATGTAGAAAAGCACGTTTTAAACAAATAGGAAGCAAACATTCCTTAATATCACTTCTACACATTGAACCACCTTTGGCTCGTTGGGTGATTTAGTTAGTATTTTTATTCCTACCCCCATGAGTTCTAAATCTGAGTCTGACAAAACTCCGAATTTAGTATTGTATCAGAGAGCGCGACCCAGCTTCGGTGTGCTTCAGCAAATTCACACAAAAACTTTAAAATTCGTTAAATTAATACCAATCAATCATTAAATGTCATCAATCATCCATTTAATATGCTCGGTAGTTTAAAAATGTTACTACTCGAAATAGTAACTCATATTATTGAAAATCATTAACATTTTACATTTGTTTTTTGTAGTAGGTTTTGAACTCGAACACTTAACAACAACTTTGACAAAGTTCCAACATCTTAAAGTGTATAGCCATAGGTAGTGAAATAAAATTGAATACAAATATGAGGTCACAATCAGAAACATGTAATGTCGAAAATGCTAATACTGGAATTTCAACTGGAGCGAATATGTTAGTATAATTTACTACCTAAATATAAAATTTTACTACTTTTTGTAGTAAAAAAAAAAAAACACAAAAAAGACATTGCCTGGGTTTGAACTTATGACTGAAAAAGAATTATAATGATTGTATATGAACTATTAGTACAATTTACTAGGATATATGAAAAATTTACTACTATTTGTAGTAAAACAACTCATCATCTAGATTTGAACTCATGAATGAACGAAAAACGGAAATTTAGCTCAGTAATACTTACTAAAAAAATAGTAATTTAAGTTATTTCTACAGTAGTAATTTTTACTTTTAAAATCAAATATTTTGCTAATACTTTTAATACTTAGTAGTAATTTTTACTATTAATAGAAAATCTTACTAAGCCGAGCTCGTTACTAAAACTTTAGCTACGTAGTATTAAAATTGCTGTAATTTTAGCTATCAAAACAGAAATTTTTACTGAATATAGTAAAATGAACTACATGCTAAAATCTACTATGTGTAGCAACTTTAACAAGCACTTCGCTACTATAATCTCGAATACCATTCATTACATATTAGAACTCTTGTCTTATTTTCAATAATAATTTTAAAAGGGCTTTAATTTTATTGATTTGCCTTTGTTATATATATTTTTTATTATCTTTTCTTTTTTTATTTTCTGTTATTTTTTATTATTTTTTAAATTTATTTTTAGAAAATATAATTTTTTTTGTTTGTTTAATTATTTTTAATTTAAATTTTGTTGTACGTTTTTTTTTTTAAATTAAATTAGTTAATAATTTTAAGTTTTTAGAAATTGTTTGCTTTTAGTTTTTCAGTATATGATTTTTGTTTAAGATTGTTGGTATTTGTTTAATTCTTCGTTACTTTTTTTTTACATAATCTCGAATACCATTCATTACATATTAGANCTCGTTACTAAAACTTTAGCTACGTAGTATTAAAATTGCTGTAATTTTAGCTATCAAAACAGAAATTTTTACTGAATATAGTAAAATGAACTACATGCTAAAATCTACTATGTGTAGCAACTTTAACAAGCACTTCGCTACTATAATCTCGAATACCATTCATTACATATTAGAACTCTTGTCTTATTTTCAATAATAATTTTAAAAGGGCTTTAATTTTATTGATTTGCCTTTGTTATATATATTTTTTATTATCTTTTCTTTTTTTATTTTCTGTTGTTTTTTTGTTAATTTTTATTATTTTTTAAATTTATTTTTAGAAAATATAATTTTTTTTGTTTGTTTAATTATTTTTAATTTAAATTTTGTTGTACGTTTTTTTTTTTAAATTAAATTAGTTAATAATTTTAAGTTTTTAGAAATTGTTTGCTTTTAGTTTTTCAGTATATGATTTTTGTTTAAGATTGTTGGTATTTGTTTAATTCTTCGTTACTTTTTTTTTACATAATCTCGAATACCATTCATTACATATTAGAACTCTTCTTTTATTTTCAATAATAATTTTAAAAGGGCTTTAATTTTATTGATTTGCCTTTGTTATATATATTTTTTATTATCTTTTCTTTTTTTATTTTCTGTTGTTTTTTTGTTAATTTTTATTATTTTTTAAATTTATTTTTAGAAAATATAATTTTTTTTGTTTGTTTAATTATTTTTAATTTAAATTTTGTTGTAGGTTTTTTTTTTAAATTAAATTAGTAATAATTTTAAATTTTTAGAAATTGTTTGCTTTTAGTTTTTTAGTATATGATTTTTGTTTAAGATTGTTGGTATTTGTTTAATTCTTCGTTACTTTTTTTTACATGCATTTTTTTGTATTTTAACTTATTTTTATATTTTTGTATTTATTTTGATTATTTTATATTAATTGTTTGATTTTTAATTTTGTATTCTTTATTATTTAATTTTATGTTATTTGCTTGATTTAATTTTGTTTTATATTCTTTTTTTAAGGTTTGTTGGTATTCGTTGATTTTTGAAGTTCTGTATAGATTTTTTTTAAATATTTTAATTTGTTTTTTGGGATTTTTTTTGAAAAAAATACCCTTATGTACTCGTTTTGTCCGTCTGTCTGTCCGTCCATCTGCCGTAAACCTTTTGTAACGAAGATTTGAAGGGGTAAAATCAGAATTTTGATTGGTTGGCGCTAGAGCTCCATNATTTTTTATTATTTTTTAAATTTATTTTTAGAAAATATAATTTTTTTTGTTTGTTTAATTATTTTTAATTTAAATTTTGTTGTAGGTTTTTTTTTTAAATTAAATTAGTAATAATTTTAAATTTTTAGAAATTGTTTGCTTTTAGTTTTTTAGTATATGATTTTTGTTTAAGATTGTTGGTATTTGTTTAATTCTTCGTTACTTTTTTTTACATGCATTTTTTTGTATTTTAACTTATTTTTATATTTTTGTATTTATTTTGATTATTTTATATTAATTGTTTGATTTTTAATTTTGTATTCTTTATTATTTAATTTTATGTTATTTGCTTGATTTAATTTTGTTTTATATTCTTTTTTTAAGGTTTGTTGGTATTCGTTGATTTTTGAAGTTCTGTATAGATTTTTTTTAAATATTTTAATTTGTTTTTTGGGATTTTTTTTGAAAAAAATACCCTTATGTACTCGTTTTGTCCGTCTGTCTGTCCGTCCATCTGCCGTAAACCTTTTGTAACGAAGATTTGAAGGGGTNTTATATTCTTTTTTTAAGGTTTGTTGGTATTCGTTGATTTTTGAAGTTCTGTATAGATTTTTTTTAAATATTTTAATTTGTTTTTTGGGATTTTTTTTGAAAAAAATACCCTTATGT
>JXPG01009274.1:0-17155 GCA_001015175.1 Megaselia abdita
CTGAAATCTACTGCAAGTTTTGTTTTAAATTTTAAAACTTAATTTTTTCTGTGTAACCTTTCTTTTTCAAAATATAATATTTAGCATTGCAACAAAATACGGACCAATAACATTGGTCGATGGTTTAATCGAAAAGCAATTCATATAAAACATTTTGAAAGAAATGTTACCCTGGTTTACCCTCCGAGACCATAAATAAAACCATCAGAGCCCAAAAGTTAAATCATCAGCTAATTTACCCTAATAATTTCGAGCAGTATATCAAGGGATCACACCATATCACATGTAAACTACCTAGTAGAAGGTGTAAATTACATAAATTGTAGGTAAAAAACATCTGCTTTTTAGCATTAAGGCTTAAAAAGCCATAAAAATCAATCTAATATTTTTGATTTATTTTTTTTCTGGCGTTTTATATTTTGTTTCCAGCTTATGCAAAATGGAAGGGGGTGGGGAACGAAAATACAAGAGAAACAAGAAAGCGAAATGTAATTTTCACATATTTTTTATTGCCGGAAAAAGAGTTTTATTATTACTTTTGGTGTTCGTTTGTTTTCTCTCGTTCGTTCTTTATGTAAACTGTATAACAACCAACTAACAACATTGTTCCTCTTNCTGTTCTTTATTTTCCCTTTAAACTTATGCAAAAGGGAAGGGGGTGGGGAACGAAAATACAAGAGAANTATGCAAAATGGAAGGGGGTGGGGAACGAAAATACAAGAGAAACAAGAAAGCGAAATGTAATTTTCACATATTTTTTATTGCCGGAAAAAGAGTTTTATTATTACTTTTGGTGTTCGTTTGTTTTCTCTCGTTCGTTCTTTATGTAAACTGTATAACAACCAACTAACAACATTGTTCCTCTTTTACTACCATGAAGCAACCAACCAACCATCCATCCATAATCCAGAGCTTCACTTGGAAACGCTTACTGTATACGTCGAAACCGCCCGCCCGTCCGCCAATGCCGGTGAGAGCCTTGAAGCATTAAAAATCAATTACATAAAGAACAAAATGATTGATTGCAAATAATAACACAACAGATGTTAAAATTATTACATTTCTTGTGTTTTTAATGCTTTTTAGAAGTTCAAGTCGATATGGATTTTGGATAGGTACTATTACACTGACTTGTATACACATAGTATATGGTGTTGTGTGGTGTGTGATTGGGATTATGTTGAGGAAAATACAATTATATTTTTTTTCCTTCGATAAACTTTTCTCGTGTAATGTGTGTACTTTACTTACTTGTTAGTGCACATTTCAGATATTCTGAGGAGACAGATGGAGGGTAGTTTCAAGAAACTTGGCTTCATGACAAAAGGAAACATAATGGTTCATTACATTCAAGAACAGTGTAATGTTTGGTTTTGTTCTTGGAATTATCTTTATAGTTTTGTTTTTAATAAGTGTAACTTTATATATTTTTAATGCGTTGAATTTGAAATAGATTGAACTTACTATTAAAAATAATTAACAAATGTCAATAATAGTAATAATAATAACAGAAAATATTAATCATGCCTCGGATACATCAGACTTTGGGGCTACTCCTGATGTAAACCTATGACAGTCCCACAGATTACGATCAACGCAACAAACTCCAATTGTTACAAGAAGCATGAGAAGTCGACAACAACCAGACGTCCCACCAGATACAACTGCTTCCACCGAAACTTCGTAATACTAAAATGGACGTTCTTACTATCGAGTAACAAAATTGGAAACTGATATTCCTGAGTTTCGAGAGAGAGAAAGAGAATCAGACAGGAACAGGGAAATCCCAGTCTTTAATGGTTTAATAGATTAAGGCTGAGACAGAAAGAACTCAGGCGAGAAATTGATAGAATGACTCAAGCTAACATCAACCAATAAAAGTACAGCAACGGCTTGATTACATCATTAGAAGTAACCACTTGGATGTAAACATGACAACTGAGCAGATTCTTGATTGTCAAAAGCTGGCAGTGATAGCCAATCGGTTAAGAAGATACAAGAAAAGCTATGACAGGAGAATTCAGAGCTCGCAGCTCATCAAGAAGCGGATTTTTTATAGAAATATAAGAGTGGGCAGCCAAATTCATGGACATCAATGTGGCTGAATCTTTCTGGAAAAATATCTCTTCCTGTGACGTGTACGAGATAGTCAAAGGGTCCAACAAATACTAAATGTTAATAAAAAAACTCAGGGCATTAAAGAAGCAGTTAAGCATACACTAACTTGGAACAGGACAGGAAGAGATTCAATACACAACTTTTGATGGAAAAAGTTGACAGCATTAGCAAAGGCATGGAACAGTTATGAATAATGGTTATGAAATTCCAAGCTTTTTAACTTGAGGTATAACGTATTTACTACTGAAAGAACCAGGAAGTACTGACAATTCGAAATGTCGACCCATAACTTGCTTGAAATATGTTGCACAGGAGTCTTCACATGGCGTATATAGATTATCAGAAAGCCTGATTCTGAAGATCTATAAAGTTGATGAAAAAATAATTTCACTCATGAACCGACTAATGTCAACATGGAGGACCAATTTGTTTCTATCAGGAAAAGCAAGCACCGAAATTTCAATCAAGAGGGATATCTTCAAAGGCGAATCATTCAGTCCCAGATGGTTCTGCATGGTATTAAGTACACTATCCAGACAACTCATTGCTACAGGTTACGGTTTCAACATCAAGCGTGGTATCTTTTCATATCATAAGCCATTTGATGTAAATGGATGACGACGTGAAGATATATGCCATGGACAGCTATCAGCTCAAAGCCATATTAAAACTTCTAACTGATTTTAGCTGCGACATACAAATGACATTGGGTTTAGGACGCAGACTTAAAATGATCACAAAATGAGTTTACTCCAATGAGACCGACATTTAAAAGTGTCTTGGGTGTCACAAAACATACCACTTGTAGTATCCAGAATGAAGAAAAGTATTGTGTATGAGTTCGAGAAAAGGATGACATCTATTCTTTAAACGGAATTTAACGGTAGAGCCAAGGTAAAAGCAATCAATAGTTTCGCAACTCCAGTGATCCTTTATTCATTGGGAGTTCTTCATTGGAGTATGACAGAGTTGTTGACTGACAAAAAGATAGAAGGTTGGAAAGCAAAATCTGTTCCTGGTGGACAAATAACGAATCTTCAAAGAATTGGTGTAGACACTGAAGCATCCAACAAATGGTTGTCTACATGAGCACTATTTTATGAAACAGAGAGCTTCCTAATTGCATAATTGAGGACTGTGCAAAACAAACTAGAAACAACAGAAGATATGTGCTACATGATACATTAGTTACCAACACGATGTATAGGCTTTGTAATGCTCTAGAGAGTACTCAATAATGTATGCAAAAACATCCACCAATGCCTGTTCTTGAAGTATGGTTTCTTGACTGAAAAACGCCGTATTTTCAGTACCAACCGCCATTTATTTTGGAAGATGAAAATGTGAAGATTTATTGAGACCAAACGATGTTAAAAAATCGACGAAAATAGACAACAACAAAAATTGAAAGTAAACATATTCCAAAAGATGAAATTGTGTTCCCCTCAAATTTTAAGCTTATCTCATTGGAAAAAACCTGGGTGCATTTAGATCCACAAATTATACTTCGCTTCAACATACAGAATACAGAAAAAATCGTGTAGATTCATCATCTTTCAGTTTATATTGGCATATTCATTGAAGAGATTTAATTGTTAATTATTTTTTTCACAAATGAACAAAAGGGGAAACCTACTATTTGAAGTGAAGTACATTCTGTCTGTCTCGGATGATGCTCTGTCTGATGATGTTTGTTGATTTGACGATTAGCATTTATATGAAGAAGAATTAAATTAAACAAACTGACCTCATTATTAAACTTTATATTATGTATTATGCAGATTTATTTTTTCTTAATTGTGAAAAATATACACACACAGAAAACAATTGTTTTAGTAAACTAATAGAGAGAAAACGCAATTAGCACATATTTTTGCTAATTATTTTGGAAATTTCAAAACACGTTAATTAAGCTTCCGGATTAGAGGTTGTTATTGATATTTTAGTTTTTGTTGTTTGCGTTGGGAGAGGAATTTTCTTCAGAGACATTGTTTTTATTGTTTTTTTTAAATTATTAATTGTTATTCACACACCTTTTATTTAAAACTAAATCAACCCTCAGACATAGCATAAATACTTATATTGTTTCTTTCCAGGAACCAAAACGCAAATTAACAAAAAATTTACTAGAAAAATGTAAATGAGTTTGCTCATATAAAATAAACAAACTAGCCGACGGATATTTTTGAAGCACGTTTCCTCGGAATAGTCTAAAAAACGTTTAATTGTAGGCTGTATACAAATGTTCTAACATAGGGATTAATTTCTAATAATTATTACGTGGTTAGTCCTGTCAACTTGGGATTGTATGTTCATTTAACATGCAAACACCTTTTTGAGACAAAAAACAACACTTCATTTACAACTATTAAAAGCCAACAATAGGTCGTTGTAACAAGTTGGCGGAACATGAAGGTGGAAGTGAAAGGTTGCTACACTTCTATTGTTATATTGCTGACCAAAACCATAAAAACAATTGTACACCAGTAATTACAATTTTACAGTTGTACCGAAGGTATATTATGCGGGAACTAAACATAAAATTAGCTCTTCCAATCCACCCTTCTCACTAAACATAATATAACGAAAAAAAAAGGGATACGTAATTAGAAACACTTTGCTTCGGCTTAGTCGAATAATGATATAAAAGTTTATTAAATGAATTGTTGTTATTACTACTTTGTTTGGAATTAATGGCCGTTAATTTTAGGTCTTTGTTTTATTAGATTTACAAATGAAATCGCCAGACCAGGTGGGTAACAATCACTAATTACTAGAAGGTGGTCTTACTATTACGAAATGTCTTATTGAGTTTTCGAGATTAGTGCTTTGTTCCAACAATTGCATTTAAATTTTATTATAATGAACATAACACACAATAAACTGAAAATGCTACAGATAAGTGAAGTTTGCTATTGAACTATTTTTTGAAATTTTTATATGTGTGGTATAGAAATCTTAAGTAAATCACCAATAAAGAAAAAAACGTATATTTTCAAACTAAAAAAAAAACAAATATTAACAAATTGTATTTATAATAATAATAGAAGATAATAACAAACATGAATGTTGTAGAGCAAAACAAACAAAACAAACAAAACGGCATATAATTACAGAAGCATTTTGAAAAATTGATTAGNGGCATCTAATTACAGAAGCATTTTGAAAAATTGATTAGAAGAATCTCCCGCTAAGCCACAGGAATGACAAAGATTTCAAAAGGGAAATATCATTCCCAGATGTGCTTTTGTTCAAATCAAATTGATATATCTGATTTTAAACGCTCTCAATGAAATTACTCGCATCAAAACAACAATCAATATTAATATCTTTCTATATTATCCATAATAGTAAGCCCTTTTTGATATTCAAAGATATTATTACTCAAATTCCGTTTATTTACATTAATTATTAAGAAAAATTACAAATCATCAATTTACATTCAACATAAAAACAACACCATACACAAGACAACACATACCTTCTGATATATCAGATCTCACTAGCTCACATCACATGCTAAATCAATCATTTTTATTTAGTCGTTTTTTTGATGGTTTCTCCAACTATTTTCCTTCGAGCAATAAAAGAAAAAAACAACTATAAAAATCCATGATTTGATTGCATGATCCCAAATTACCGACCGTTTACCTGCGTTTTCTTGTAATGATTTACAAGCCGACCTTTCACTAATTACAATACTTTACTGTACATATGATATCAAATGATGGTATCATTAGTAGGTGGAGCTCATTCGTTTCCACAGTGTTATTCAAAAGTGTTATAAATTCCATTATGTTTATGGAATTTTTAAATTACCAGTCGTTTGTTTGACTACCATTTTCTATTATTTTTGTTTTTGAACATAATTATTTTTTAAATTTAAGTGATGTAATTACAATTTTCTTTAAAAGTTCTGAGTAGCATATATTTTGAAGTTTTTTAAAATTTGTCATTTGTTATAGAAACTTATTTTTTTTACTTATTTGTGTATTCAAAATATTTTTGAGATTAATATAAAACTTTAAAATTAAAAAAAAAAAGTTTTAAAATGTTAGTTTTGTGATAAAATTTAAATTAAACTTATATAAAAAGTAAAATTTGTAACTTTGCTCAAGTTTAGAAAAAAACAATTTTGATTTTAATTAATAAAGAAGAAGATTTGACAGAAAGATATAGGAAATACAAAAAAAAAATACTATTACTATTACTATTAGTTTATTTAAACTCTTTTTTAAATTAAGCTTCAATGAAAAATTAAATTTTTAACTTTGCTCAAGTTAAAAAATAAAACAATTATTTCTGTTTTAATTTTGAATTTAATTAATAGTGAAGAACAGATATAGGAATTACAAAAAAAATACTATTACTATTGGTTTATTTAAACTCCTTTTTAAATTAAGCTTAAATGAATAGTACAATTCTAGCTTTGCTCAAGTTTAAAAAAAATAAATATTTTTGTTATAATTTTGAATTTAATTAATAGAGAAGAACATTTGGCTGAAAGATATAGTAAGTACAAAAAAATACTATTTCTATTGGTTTATTTAAACTCTTTTTTAAAATAATCGTAAAGTTTAAAAAAGAAATAATTATTTCTGTTTTAATTTTGAATTTAATTAATAGAGAAGAACATTTGGCAGCAAAATATAGGAAATACTTTTGTATTACTATTCCCATTGGTTTATTTAAACTCTTTTTTAAATTAGCTTAAATGGAAAGTATGATGTTTAACTTTTCTCAAGCTTAAAAATATACACAGATAAAAAAATATTTTCTTAATGTGTGTTGCACACTTCACAAGAAATATGTACTATACACATTCAAGAATAGGTAGAAACAAAATACATTATAAAGACGTAAGGCTGCTTGTGAAGATTGNAAAGTATGATGTTTAACTTTTCTCAAGCTTAAAAATATACACAGATAAAAAAATATTTTCTTAATGTGTGTTGCACACTTCACAAGAAATATGTACTATACACATTCAAGAATAGGTAGAAACAAAATACATTATAAAGACGTAAAGCTGCTTGTGAAGATTGCTTGTGAATACCAACCAACTACCAACTGCAATTCAACATGTATACTAATGCTTAAGTACATTTGAAATTCAAATACAAAGTATTACCCAAACCATTGATTAATATCTCTTTATATACCAAATAAGTAATAAAGAATTGTTCTCCCCTAAATAAACTATAAAATCAAAACCATACTCATCCACAGTTGTTTTTTATGATGTGATCCCAAGAAAAAAAATCAGTTGTAAGTTAAATATAGTCTTTTAAAAAAATCAGCAGGGTAGTTTGTTTTTATCTACTGAAACATAACAACACAATAATAACTCTGATTTAATTCCAAATACATTATTATGATTACAATTATTTCTTTATTTAACTGTGTTGTTTCATTTCGTATTGAAAGTATGAACAGAGAGAAAGAGAGCGAAAAGTTTGGTCAATAAAAATCAACCCTCGCCCTTGCCTTGCTTTCATTCATTCACTCACTCACTCACTCACTCACTCACTAAACGTCTAAGTATTTAAATTTTTTACTGTTTCAACAAAAAAGTACAATAAAAAATACAAATGGGAGTTTAGAAACATTGTTTACAACTATTTGCGGACACGATTGGTATAAATACCGCATTTAAAGTCTCCTTACCCTTGGTTTTGCGGCGGTTTTCCTTCCATTCTGTTTCGTTTTCTTAAACCATCAATGACAGGCCATAAATTCAAAAATTTTATGTTGATGACCACCATCGATGGGATTCTCCCAGAACAAATTCTATATATATTGTATTTCTTTTTCTACCTGAAAATTAAATTTATTACATTGTAAGGTGGATAGTTACTATACACACTACATATGTTGTGCAATTAAATGGATATGTTAGATATTATTAAGAGTCGGACTGACCGATCAACCGTATGGTGTCGATTGAAGATCCCTAAGATAAGTGACACATATTTCAAAGGTTCTTAATTGAAGTGGCAATCAATTTTATAAGAATTTTTTGAATAACTTTTAAGATTTACAGATGTCTGCTGTATAATTATAGGAAATGTGGATGTTGTAAATGTTCATAAGTATATATAATAATTTCACGCTTGTAAAAAAATTGATCACCAACAAAGCTTTGAATATTTTTTTAAGCGCAAAATTAGTTAAAAAGAACATTTTAAAGAAAGAAACTGAGCAAATAAAAAATAAACTACACTACCGGTCAAAAGTATGGGTACACCTAAGGAAAATATGCTTGAGATTTAAATAGCTATAACTTGGCGGTTATAATAGATATCGATAAAAATTAAATTTTGTTTGGCTTACGATGGTTTGACATAAGTTTTGTAATTCCCGCTTCAATACTTATTGAGCCTTTCTTTCAAAGCTCTGCTAGTTAAAATGTTAGAGTCTTACAGTACCTGCTGCGAAATCTGAGGTACTGTGATTTTTATAAATCTGTAAATTGAGTTTAATAAAGAATGAATCTCTATTTCCGAAAATTTATAACACCTTATAAGTATTTGGTACCCCACGCTTGGTATATACTTCCAAAGTAAAAGTTAAAATTCCAAAAACAGTTTAAGAATTGTTCAGTGTTATTTAAACGCGACTACCTCATCAACTGCTTGGTTTTTCTAAAATCAGTCTTCGATTTCTTGATGTATAAAGAATTTTGAAGCATATTGCATACAAAAATACCGCGACTTTCAAGATTTTTACTATATTCTATTGTAGTTTTGATTCGGAGATGGAAGATTTTTGTTCTATGGCATATCAAACTCAATTTTGTCTATAGCGCTAATCAGCTTAGCAGCCAGTCACGTAAAATTAGTTTATATTAAAAGATAAGTTCTTAAAGGAATAAGTCTAAGGAATAAAATAAAAACATTTCAACTCCGAAGCAAAACTGTCTCAAAATAATATGCTTCAAAATTCTTTGTACCTCAAGAAATTGAAGACTGATTTTAGAAAAACCAACGAGTGCTGAAATAGTCGCGTTTATAACACTGAACAATTCTCAAACTGTTTTTGGAACTTTTCCTTTGGGAGTCTCCACCAAGCAAATGGTTCCAAATACTTATAAGGTGTTGTATATTTTCGGAAATACTGATTCATTCTTTATTGAACTCAATTTAGGTTTAGTAATACTCTAATATTTTATCTAGCAGAGCTTTGAAAGAAAGGCTCAATAAGCCTTTAGTATTCAATTAGTATTGAAGCGGGAATTACAATATTTATGTTAAACAACCACCTCATATTCGTAAATCAAGCAAAATTTAACTCTTATCGATATCTATTAAAACCGCCAAGTTATAGCTATTTAAATCTCAATCATATTTTCTTTACTTGTGACCAGTAGTGCAATTCTATCGGTCTATTCAAATTCCTAAATTTTTATTGGCTAAAGCAGTGTTGAGTATTGGAATTATATTCTATGATGAAGACCATTCCATAACATTGCTATAATGGAAATACTCTATTTTCCAATAGTTTCAAGACATTTTTTGTAACCACAATAAACTACATTGTCAATTTGAAAAACTCCCCAGTCTCTTCAATTTATCTATTATGTCTCGTCTTAACCACATTCAATAACTTTGTCAATTTTTAAAGTGCTTTGTCTGTACTTCCAAAGAGATTTAATTACTTTTGTATTTTTATGTCTTTATAAATTTATTGACAAATGATTCATCTTTTCCATAACCACACAGCCTAAAACCAATCGCAATTCGAAAATCAGCAATTAAGCATTCTTGAAGACACATCAATTGCACTCTGCATTCATATATATTCCATTACACATGCCCAACTATTCTCTTATATAATAGAGAGGTATGTTATTATGCACTAAGTAATTTGTTGGTGAATCAAATTCCCGTCACTTATTAATCAGAATATTCCCTTATATGCCAATATTAGCAAAATTACCCTCAATCATTTGCCTTACAACATTCCGAAATACCACCTTCCCACCCTTCATAAAAGGATATTAGTAATAAATTTAAACGATGCACTTCCTGTGGTAAACTACAAATTCATCTATGTCTACTATAACTATGTATTTATTACCGAATTGCATATAAATCGAACCAATGAACGAAAATGGCAAGCGAAAGCGGGAGGTGAATGAAGAAGATTTAGATATAGGTATAGAGAGTATATATATCGTATATCGATATTACGAATCAATTAGTAATTATTTCAGGAAATTATAATAATTTTTAATTGAAAACAATGAGAATTCATTGAATATTTAAATATGTAGAGAAAATTTAATGAACCGTATTAAGAGTACACACAATATGTTGGATGTGAGTGGGTTAAATTTTAGTGTTCTAAATTGTTTTCTTGTGGATGAGAGAAAAAATAAGCAATTATCGATTGACGGTTTTCCCATATTTACAATTCAACGTTTACGTATACAAATTAAGACGTTAGTTTTTTTTTATTTTAGAATTTCTTTGCTCGAGTAGTCAAGCATGGAAGGTGGGTATTTCGTTAAAAAAGTGTTGTTTCTAATTTTTGTTGTTAATTACTGTTTATAAGTTTATATATATTCACTCATAAATTTATGTCTGGTTAATATTCGGTAAAGATACAATATGTAAAATACTAATTTGCTTTCCATGAAAAACAGAGGGCGCTTTTAACGGAGACTGAAAGACTGACATATAAGCCAATCATCTTAGACTTGCTATTTCTGCCGATTCATGTCGCGATTTATCCTGATATATGTAAGCGTTTAGCCGACTATGTTGTATTTTCTTTATAAACGAAAATCATTTTGTTGAGCACTTATACCATCTTTTCCATCAGATATGGTCGACTATGACGATGCTAAGCGAGTTGAGCCTGAGTATAATAACAACCATATACAAAATAATCGATAAGAAGGATTGCAAGAAACATCGTGGAATCAGTGTACTTAACTCGGCATACAAGATCCTGTCGTTCATTCTATGTGAGCGAATGAAACCACATCTGAATACCATCATCGGACCAATGCGGTTTCCGTTCCGGTAAATCACCACTGATCAGATCTTAACACTACGACAAATATTTGAAAATACCAGAGAATTTTAAATCGATACCCATCACCTTTTTATCGATTTTAAACAACTCAGTAATGATGGAACTGTGCAACCCTAAGAGACTCATCCTACTATGTCAGATGACACTAGCAGAGACAAAAAGTACAGTTCGATTCACTAATTTGCTTTCCATGAAAAACAGAGGGCGCTTTTAACGGAGACTGAAAGACTGACATATAAGCCAATCATCTTAGACTTGCTATTTCTGCCGATTCATGTCGCGATTTATCCTGATATATGTAAGCGTTTAGCCGACTATGTTGTATTTTCTTTATAAACGAAAATCATTTTGTTGAGCACTTATACCATCTTTTCCATCAGATATGGTCGACTATGACGATGCTAAGCGAGTTGAGCCTGAGTATAATAACAACCATATACAAAATAATCGATAAGAAGGATTGCAAGAAACATCGTGGAATCAGTGTACTTAACTCGGCATACAAGATCCTGTCGTTCATTCTATGTGAGCGAATGAAACCACATCTGAATACCATCATCGGACCAATGCGGTTTCCGTTCCGGTAAATCACCACTGATCAGATCTTAACACTACGACAAATATTTGAAAATACCAGAGAATTTTAAATCGATACCCATCACCTTTTTATCGATTTTAAACAACTCAGTAATGATGGAACTGTGCAACCCTAAGAGACTCATCCTACTATGTCAGATGACACTAGCAGAGACAAAAAGTACAGTTCGATTCACTAATTTGCTTTCCATGAAAAACAGAGGGCGCTTTTAACGGAGACTGAAAGACTGACATATAAGCCAATCATCTTAGACTTGCTATTTCTGCCGATTCATGTCGCGATTTATCCTGATATATGTAAGCGTTTAGCCGACTATGTTGTATTTTCTTTATAAACGAAAATCATTTTGTTGAGCACTTATACCATCTTTTCCATCAGATATGGTCGACTATGACGATGCTAAGCGAGTTGAGCCTGAGTATAATAACAACCATATACAAAATAATCGATAAGAAGGATTGCAAGAAACATCGTGGAATCAGTGTACTTAACTCGGCATACAAGATCCTGTCGTTCATTCTATGTGAGCGAATGAAACCACATCTGAATACCATCATCGGACCAATGCGGTTTCCGTTCCGGTAAATCACCACTGATCAGATCTTAACACTACGACAAATATTTGAAAATACCAGAGAATTTTAAATCGATACCCATCACCTTTTTATCGATTTTAAACAACTCAGTAATGATGGAACTGTGCAACCCTAAGAGACTCATCCTACTATGTCAGATGACACTAGCAGAGACAAAAAGTACAGTTCGATTCAACAAGAAAGTGTCGGAAGCTTTAAATACTCCACAAGGTTTCAGACAGTGACATGCACTTTCCTGTGACCTGTTTTATGTATATGCCTGAAATCATTGTTCGAAGAGCTAACATCAGAACTTCCAGCAGCATAATAACCAAGCCTATCCAACTTTTGGCGTATGCAGATAACATTGACATCGTCAGAAGAAACCTAGAAGATCTGAACACAAGCTACAAGAACATCAGTAGACATGCCACATCAATGGGCCTCAAAGTGAATATCGAGATGACCAAATATATGAAATCGATTAGGAACCAAACAGAGATCACCAACATCACCATTGGTACTGATAAGTTTGAGTCAGTAAGGAATTTCACGAATCTTGGGTCTTCAGTTAACACCCTATATGATTTCACTCATGAGATCAAAAGGAGAATCATGCTTGCTAACCAAACAATCAGTGCAGACTCCCGAAGGTTCCCGACGACAAGGCCAACAACGGTTGCGATGGTTAGATTGCCTTGAAGGAGAGCTTACATCAAAAGGAATCATAAACTGGATCGCGGGGACACCAAACCGAGAGAGATGGAGACCAATTCTTTGTAGATTCTGAATAAACGCCGTGTTTCAGATAATCATCATATATATGTATGTATTTCAAGAAATTGTATTTATAACTAAAAGGGTAAAATTCACCTGAAAAATAGGATTGTATATTCTTTTGAATTTAGCCCTTAAATTTTTAAGAGAGCAAAGAATAGCTCTCAAAAATGCCATGACATTTAGACCATAATTTCCAGTTAGACAGAAAGCACAACCATTTACAAAACCTTCAAATATACTCAACATTCAACAAAAATAAGACAATAAAAAATAAACCGAAAAAAAGTAAATCTTTCCCAATGGTCATATTTTCCAACCCTGGGATGTGATGTGATGCGATGTGACTATTGCCTCAATTATTATAATTGCTGTCAAGAGTGAATTTTTTTGAAGACTAATTTAATTATCTTTTACAACTTTTAAAAAATGGAAATAAATATATTTTTTGTCTTGAAATCAAAATCAAATAGAAACTAAACTGAAAGGTACATTAAAAGATGGTAATTGTACTAATTAGTTGTAATTTCAAATATTGTCTTTGGTAATTACGCTCACGTTCAGATAGTCCACTGTCGGCGTGCTGTTCACATATCCATCACAACTAAACACAATAAAAACTAAATAAACATTATAAACTTTCTAAACAATGAGCTTATATTGGAAAGTCTCTTGTGAGGAGATGAGTCTAGTGGATGTCCAAAATAATGAAATCTTGGTAATTATTCCATTGATTGATTGTACATGGTAGCGGTTCTTCTATTTGAATGAATTTAAATTTAATGAACGTGAAGTGATGAAGAGAACTACAGGAGGTATGTATATATATATGGATGTTCAGTTCCCTCACTATTCTATTCAATTTCATCAATTTGTTGGTTTGGTTGGATTGGATTCTGTGTACAATAAGTGACCTGTTGGTAGTGGTTTTCATGGTTTTGGTTGGCGTCAAAGGGATGGGAGTATTAGTTGGGATTAGGTGAAATTCTCACTCATATGCAGGAGTGACAACAATTTTAAATGGAATTTAAATCAGTGAAAAACAACAAAGAGAAATCACAAGCAGACCAGAAAAATAACCAAATTGATTAAGTGAAACAATTCCATTTAAGAAACATAAATTGCGAATTAAAATGGAAATTACTTTTTATGACTTTTAATTCGTTTTGATCATTTTTCATAAATAATTTGATAAATTTAATGAACAAATTTGCAAAATAAATTGAATTAAATAGAATGATTCTGTTGTACTTGCATTTAAATTTAAAAATGTGTGTGTGTGAGTTGCGTTTCTTGTTGGGCTTATGTTTTATTGCATTTCATTAAAAAATGTCTTAGCTCTTATTACTTGTCTTATATTTTTAAGTTGTCAAAGCAAATACAAAATAGAGCATTTAACTTGAGAATAAAAATCAACGATTTGTTTTTGACATGTATTCATAAGAATCTGAGACATATTGTGAGAAAGAGAAAATAAAAATCACAACTAAACCCATCAACATTTGAGCATTTTCTTCATTGGAATCTGACTGTTACCTAGATCAACTCCCTTTTTCAATTGTATTATAATTATAAAGCTCTTTCAAAACAACGCAAGAAGTCATATACAAAACATCTCATTATAATTGCTTACTTTATCACTCAAAATGTTGGTACCTAAATTTAAAAGTCGATTAAACAAAATTCCATCCTTTCCTCTTGAAAAATCTAGAAATATTCTACGAAGAACCCATTATCTCATATCAAAATAATAAGAAATCCACTCAACGTGAGAAAATGTATAAACGTATTATCGACGCACTTGCACTTTGTAATGTACTAAGGATTAACTTTTCGATTCTCTTCGGTTTTAAAAAGGACTAACAAAAAACCCGAAAGACAAAAGGTTTACCAATAAATCTCTTAACACATCCACCCTCTTTCCAAATGACTATTGTTTTCCTTATCCTTAAAATGCTGCGATAAAAAGTATAAATCTTCAATTAAAACGCAACAGAGAGAAAGGAAAGAGCGACCTGTCAATAAGAAAGTCATGTGAAAGTCAGGTAAAAATCTTGAAAGGAGGAGAGTTTAATTAAACAACAATGGTAGATCGTAAGTATATATAAAGGTCCTTTTCACTTAAAATTATTTGTACAAGTGATGTCTATTTGATTTGCAATGTTTGTTCATCTCTTTTCTTTTTTTTTTTTTTTGGAAAATAGAACTTCCTTAATATATTATTATTCACCTGTCGTCGGTTTGTTCTTAACAATATTTAGTGGATTTGTTTGAATTAGGTTATTTGACAATTTATATGGTCTACGATTTTCTTCAGCTGCTTTAATTTAGTTTTTAATTGTCTTGAATTTAATTGCGAGGAAACGTTCTTTATGTAGTTTAGATCCAGACAGTTTTTTTTTAGGGGGCCTTACATTTTTCGTTAGTTGTGGAATTGACAAATTACATGAAACAAATATTACAATTTAAGACGCTTTTTCAAAGCAAAAATAAATCAACAGGCGGCGGTATAGATTTTTTTTAATAGAAAATGAGAAAGAAACTGAGGATATAATATAATTATCCCCAATTGGTCTCCACGATATCGTTATGACATCTAAATGATATCATTTGATAGGAAACTTTCTCAGAACTAAAAAATCAGCCCTGGATTGTCTTACACAACTTTAGAGTTTGTAAAATACCTTCTATCGACAGCAAGATAATTGATTGATACGAAAACTACATCTTGAGGGCCAAAACCGTGGCAATGATTCCTACTGTAAGACTTTATATTTATATTAAAAAAATTAAGCATTGAGAAAGAAATATTTTATCAATGTTTGTTACACACACTTAGAAAGGGTTTTTTTTATAAATTAATTTCTAAGAACGAAAAAAGAAAAATTATTAAAATTAGCAAAATGTGATATTCTTAGCAAAAATTACTTTATTTTAAGCTACTCTTTGAAATATATGACATGTTGACAACAATTAAAATATGTATAATATGAGACACAAGCAAAATATGTACTGTATGTAATAAAATATTTAATACACTAAAAACAATTAGTACTTTCCTGATCATCAAAATGTGTAGCTTTTTTTAGATGTGTAACTTCTTAAAAAAAAATTATCTTTTTCTGGAACTTAATATGAAAAGAATGAAAATTTATCCAAATAAAATGAAAGAATGTCCGATTTTTTGCAGGACTCACGATATAAAATTAAATTGAACCAATATAAATAACTCGAAAAACTATAGAAAAGTTGAGTTTTATCTTTCGTTAAGCAAAAACACAAAAAAAAAAAAAGAGAATTTTGTTTAATCTTCAAAATAATATTTNTCAAAATAATATATTAATTTTAATAATTTTTGAAGAAAAATATTTTGTAATATTTGGTAAAAGGAAAGTTTAGTTTGATTTTCAAGATAAAAAGTTCTCTTTACCAATTTATTCATAGAACTTTTTTCAATAATTATTTAGAAAAATTTAAATTTTATTTAATTTTTAAAATAAAATGTTCTTTTTACTAATTTTAGAAAAAAAAATATTTTTTTAAATATTTTGTAAAAGGAAAATTCAGTTTTATTTTCGATTTATTATTTATTCATAGAACTTTTTGTTAGAAACATTTTATTTATTTTTAAACACTGAGAAAACAATATTTTCTTAATGTTGGTTGCACACTTTAAAATATGTAAGCTACACAAGGAATATGTGATAAACACATTTAAAATAGGTAGAAACATAGTGCTCAGTTCTCCACACACATTTTTGATGTTGACTTTAAATTTGAGTGTTTAAGTTACTCATTTAAATATGTGAAATGATGACAATCATTCAAAATTAATTAAAGAATGAGCCACTTCTTTCAAACTTTCAAAGTTCAAACTTTGATACGTTACGTTATAACAAATAATGTTTTGTTTCATTTATAGTGTTTTTTAGATTAAATCATGATATAATAAACAATATGAATTTTTGGGGTATTTTCGAAAATATTTTTATTTACAAAATTCTGCCATCATAATTTAAACCATTTTATAAAAAAAAAAAAAAAA
>JXPG01009274.1:17180-28174 GCA_001015175.1 Megaselia abdita
ATTTATAAAAATAAAAAAAAAAGAATTTTATGTTATAATTGAAATATGTATCGATACCCAAATATTTTAAAATAACAAATAAGACTTTTTTAAATTAAGAAAAACTCTTCCTTTAATTTGAGAAGTTAGAAATATTGAATCCGAAAATGTTTCAAAAATAAATACCGACTTTCAAGAACTAAAAAATATTGTCAATAGTCAAAGATTTTTTAAATTAAAAATATAATTCAATTATTATTTATCAAAATATATCATGTTTAAGAATACAAACTTCAAATAAAATCTTTAATTCCAAAAATGTACAAATTTAATTGCATTTTTATTTGAATGTTTGTTCTTTAAAAACATAGAAATGCAATTCGAAAATTAAGAATGTTGAATTGCAAAATTTAGAAACACAAAATATTCAGTTACTCTAATGAATATTAGAAACATACATTTAAAGATTCAAACCTCAAAATGTAAATATAAAAACAAATCATAAATTTTTTAAAGAAGAAAATGTAATGTTAAAGTATTTATCTTATCTTAAAAAAGTTAAATTCTAAACTTTCTAAATTTAGAAAAATATAAATCTCGAATATTTAAAAAAATGTAGAAACAAATCTAAAAATTCAAGTGTATTTTTAGTAAATATAACATAACGTTATAACGAAGCAATTTTAAGTAACGGTTATTTATTGGGTATTTTTAGAATTTTATGATATATATCCTGTTACTTACATTCAATAATTTGTGGAAATGTGAAGTTTATGAAAATATAACATTTATTTTTTCTTTTAATTTGTGTATGTAATAATCAAGTATGGCTGTAATTATAATTTAATGAAATGTCAGAAATTTGTATTTTCTGAAATTCGAATTTAATAAGTAAATACTTTGAAATAGAACAGTAACTCCGAATGTCCTATAAAACAAGGAATTGCAAATGGCAAGAAACTTAATTCCCGATGAACAAAAAGGAAACTATAGTTATTTAAAATTAATAACGATTCGCAGACTTTTCACAATTCAAATCCATTTTAAATGTACAAAGAGCAGTGAATTTAAGTTAGTTAGTCAGTCCGTCAGTCATTATGCTTTGTTGGTTGGTTTTGTATCGAATGTAGCTACCAACAGAACAAGCGTAACTATATATACTATAATACATAAGAACGAAAACCAACCTCCTTTCAAGTTAATTACATTTTGCGAAGTCATTAAAAATAACTGAATAATTTATTATTGATTTATTACAGTTTCTGTTATGGTTGTAGTGCAAATGTTTACTGAGCGTTGACTAAAATTTCGATAGATAGAAATTTAAATCAATAACTGTTATTATTTATATAATTTTAAACATGCCGATGTACAAATTGTTACTGAAGAAGGTGTGAAAACTGAAAACCTTCAAAGGGAGACTGACTAATGGATAGGTTAGACTGCTGCTCTTTTTTTTATGTTGCGAAAGATGGATTCAATATTTAATATTCTATAACATTTTAATGGACTTGTTAGGGTTCTTTTAATGAAAGTGATTTGAAGTAATGGTTGCCTTTAGGTTGGATGTTGTTAAAGTTTTGTTTACTTTGATTTGGCTTTAAAAGATTGTAGTGCAGTTTTTGTATTCTATTATTATTAGGGTTTTTTTTAAATATACCTTTATATACTTGCTTTGACCGTCTCACAGTAGAGAGACACATTTTTGTTATCTACTTTTTATTTTTGAATTGTTTTTTATGAGGTCTTGTTACAGACATTCCAAAATATATAAAATATAATTTTTTTGTATGTATGAATCCGCTGATTTTTAATTGAGCTTTAAAGTCAAAAATCATATTTTTCTTTAAATAGGCGTACATTTATGGTCATTTTCAAAATGATGCTGCACAGCTTTAGTATAAGATATTTTAGTTTCGTTAAAAGATTTGTGTTTTCGAAAGAATTGTTTATGAAGATTTAAGAAAAAATAGTAAAATTTTACCCAATATTTATGGGTTGGTTCTCGGAAGAGGTAGATTTTTCCTTAATATTCAAGTTTAAAGTGGAGTATCTCAAAAAAGATTATAGCAAATTAGATCGAAAACCATAATATCGAATCACAAAGATCGAAACCAAAATATCGATAAAATCGAAGAACAAATAATCCAATTACAAAACATCCATTGATGAAAATATCGATAACATAAAGATCGAATTCCATAAAATCGACGTCGAAAACTAAAATATGGAATCAGAAAATATTTTGTTAATTTTGTATTTATAATAAAATTAAAAATAACAATTTAATATATTTACTAATTTATAAAGAACAAAAGAAAAATTTAGGGATATATATCCGCAAACTCGATCTTTGTGTCCGAGGTCAAATATATATCTCTTTTCTATAGGATTTTGTTCTTTACGTGATTTACTGATTTTCTCGCGTTTAGAGGTGTAAATCACTGGAGTTTTGAATAGCAAATTTGGCACATAATGTCGAGAAATCCTTCAAAATCTCTGAGAAATTTCAAAATTCGAAAGCTATTTACAAAATCTAATCAGAAACATACAAATTCTTTAGTTTACAGCGAACTCTTTCCCTACACAATTCAAAATCCTTACAAAATCTTTGTTTCTATTGTATATTTTCTTCTTTGTTTAGATAAGATTATTAAGACAATTACAGACGAAAAAATATCTAATTTAAGAGTTTTATTTTCTAATTTGAATTATTTTTAAACATTTAATTAAAAATAAATGTTTAATAATAGTTTTTTAAATTATTAAAAACCAATGTTAAATATTAATTTTAAATTACAACTTTAAATTATTTAGATTAAACACTGATTTTAACAAAAACCTTTCATATCTTGAAAACAGTTTTTTGTTTTAATCGTTACAACAAATATTTAGAAATATTTAAAAAATAACAAAAAAGGTTTTGAAAATAAAAAAAATCTTTATTTAATTGAAAAAATTTAAAGATAATATTTAAAAAAAATTAAAAACAAAAAATGTTTACTAATATTTTTAAGATTTGATTTATATAAAAAATATGGAAAAAATGGTTTGTGATGGTAAAAGGGAAATACAAAATATTCCGCTTTTGTAATTTAAAACTAACAGGAGGAAATATCTTTAAATTAGGTACAATGGTATTTAATTTTAAGCTTTGGAAACTGCAATATTATATTTTTTAAAAACATATTTTTGAATATCATATTATCTATTTATGTTTAATTTGTTTTTTTTCTTGAATTAAGTTTTCGATTTTTTGGTTTTCGGTCAAAAGTGTTTTCGATCTTTTCAAATTCGATCATTTGGATTTCGATCTTTTTAAAATCGACTTTATAGCATTTTGATATTAAGAAGAGCAAGCGCTAAAATCTTGACCGATTCTCAAGTTTAATACCACGTTTTAATTGTACTGATGACTTTAAAGCGCCATCATTTTTTTTTTATCCACTTTTGATTTTTGAATTTTTTTTTATGGGGTCTTGTTACAGGCGTTTCAAAGCACCAAAAATTTGAATATTTTGTTTTTAAAAAAATCAAAAAAAATTAAAAAAAAAACATATTTTTCTTTAACTTTAAAAAAATTAAAATTATTGTCATTTTCAAAATGATGCTGCACAGCTTTAAATATTTTAGTTTCGTAAAAATATTTGTGTTCTCTAAAAGATTACTTTTTAAGAACAAAAATAAAATTCTAAAATGTTTCCTTAAAATTCAAGTTTAAAGTGGAATATCTCAAAAATTCCAGTGAATTCCAGTTACAGTTCTTCTATGATTTGTACCTTCGTATATTTTTAATCGATCCTGTCCAACTTAACTGGGCGCTAAGGCGCCTTTTTTAGCTATGACCACTCTAGTAAACCTCCAAAATATCACAAAAATTACTTTTTGTTTGTCTAAATACGCAACATATTGTTTAACTATTAGAAAAAGCTTTGGAAGCTGGTAATGAGGATATCAAATATGTTATATTGTTTCATGCTAGAAAAACTTCGCGTGTTGACAATTTCACTGACATTATACATGATCTACTGATTTATTCTGATCCATCTTAATCATATCTGAGAATATTGAGGAAAAACAAGCATTTACCTTTTTCGATAGAAGCTCTCGAATTATTAGAGGATTAAAGCTTTGGCTAAAACAGCCGGTTGGTATAGGTGTTAGCGCATCTGCCTTCTGCTCTGGTAGTCTTGGCTTCTAACCCNAAATCTGTGAATATTGAAAAAAAAAAAAAAAAAGCATTTACCTCTTTTAATAGAAGCTCTCGAATTATTAGATTTTAATTTTGACTTAGACTTCAGAAATACTATTTATGATATATATTGTTACTATTTATAATATTTATTTTATTTATTTCAACACAAATTTTGAAAATTAACAATAAAGATCTGATGTATTTTTTCAATATGGCAGTGTTCTAAGAAAGTTTTGATATATGTCAGTCAAAATCATGACTTATTTTTTTCAGAGTGTAACATTTTTTTTAGTTTTCGATTTGGACGTAAAGTGAGGTATTTTAAAGGTCTATCTGACTGTTAAATGAAATTTGGTTGGTCGACACCGGATGGGGATAGCGCTTAAGTTTTTAAAAAATTTAGTAAAGCAAATCTTATCCGGTTCTCAAGTTAAATACCGTGTTTTAATTGCACTGATAATGACTTCAAAGCCCCATTATTACTAAATTTTTAAATTCAGTAGCGTAGAAAATCGAAGAACAATAAAATGGCCTATAAAAATTGACATTTTTGTGCATAACTTCGTTATCTCAAATAATATAAGGTCGTGTGACATATCATTTTGAAGGCTATACAAATAAGACCTACAAAGGGCGTAGAAAACTCCTTTAGGATTTTTTGTTAATCCCTTGCGTATTCCAATTAATGAGGGATGTCCTGCTCAATTACTCTTAATCAACATATAAAAACAATACTTCAAATCAACCTGACGGATACATATTGTCAAAGAGAGAAATCTTAAAAAAATCTTTATAACAATATACATAAGATTTGTAAATACGAAAAAATCCAATAGTAAACAAAGAAAAAATTGTCATTCACTTTCTTGCTAGAAAAAACCTTCCTCCCCTTTGGAAACGAAAAAACCACGTGCTTTTTTATTTAACAGAAAAAAAAAAACCCGAAAAGAGAACGATGTAAAATGAAAATCCCCGCGAGAACAAGGAAAATGAGAAAGCAGAAAGGGAGACTGCGTGAATTTTCTCACGGTGGTGGAGAAGAACAACAAAAGAAAAAAATGCATTGCGGGAAAAGCGAAAAATTACGAAAAGAAGAACATGAAAAAAAGTGCATATTTGTTTTGAAATTTCAGCCAGATTTCGTTGTTTGTAGTCATGGAAGGGAATGGAACTCACCTGTTCTCCTGGTAATGTAGGATGTTTGTTTAGGTTCTGTGTAGTATGTCGTCGTCACTGTCTTGCTTACTATTTTGCACTGAATTTGTGTTTTTCGTTTTTCTGATAATTGAAGTAATTTATTTAATTTGTTATTATTTTTCTGGTTGCTGCGAGGGTTTTTGATTTTCTTCTTTTGCTTTTATTTTATTCAAGTTCTGAAATGGAAGAAGTTTTCTTTGTTAGTTTTGGTAGTATTATTTGTTTGATTATTTTGTGAGGTACTTTTTGTGCGTGATCTGTGGAGTTGTTTATTTTTTTTTTTTGGGATTTGAGAAAATATTTTCAAAATATTTTGAATGTTTTTTTATCTGTGACGCTTATAAAAATCTTGGTTAAATAGTTCATGTTGAGATTTAACCGGAGTATTTGTAAAAATACCTTTGTTAGCTAACATTTAGTAAAACTATTTGGTTTATTACACTATTTAAAAAAAAAGCTATTAAAAATAGAAGTCTCCTCTTCCACTCTGACAATTTTTTTTATTCTATTATAATTCAAGAAATAAAAATATGTCTTGTATATATTTAAAGAATATAATATTTTTGATCTATATCAAATAATATCAAAACGAAAAACCTTTATAAATCTTTAAAGAAATTTATAGAAATTGAAATAATTGAAATTTTGTCTTTTGAATATATATCAATTCTATAACTATAATTGTAAACTAGCCATTGCAATTATAATTTTAGCATATATCATTATTTTTAGTCTCGGAATTATAAATTAATTGTGTTTTCCAAAATTTAAATATTATAAAAATTGAAATTTAAAATATATAACAAAAAAATAATTAAAAAGATGTGGGGGAACTTCTAACCTAGCCATAATGCTGGCCATAATGCTACAAAAAAATATTTGCAATTTTTTTTATAATTAATTGTAGAATATTATAAAATTTAATCACAACTTCTTTTTAATTATAAAATTTTATGAAAATTGTATTGTTTGTAAAAAATTGAAAAAGTTTTTATTTAAACGTATATTCGTAACTCAATATTTACAGCTTCCAATAGCTGAATAGAAGAATTATCGAAAGCAAAACCTAGATTATGATTCAATTCCTCACAAATTCTTAAAATGTATTTTTAATGTTCGAACAAAAATTAATTTTGGAAAATACAATTTTTGTTTTAAATTTTAATTTGAAAAAATAATGTTAGATTTTATAATACCCGCCATTTTACAAATATAATTGTATAATTAATGTTATATTATTTAAGATACAGTTCTCTTATAATATATTTTTTTAGTAAACATAATTAGATTGTTAATTTCTATCACTTGACCAACATTATTATTTGACAATTAACTGCTTAGAAAATACAAAAATAATTTTAAAATAATTTATGATTTTTATTCGACTAATGACTTCTGTCCTGAATCAAAAACTAATTTAAAGATATGAAATAGCATATATGAATTAGGATCCTAAAAAAATGAAAAACATCCAATATAAATTAAATTAATACCGAATTTTCGGGTTTTACAACATGAAATAACATCCGATGACATTGAACCTGAAAATGAGAAATAACTACTACTATCCAGAAAAATCAAATATTACATATAAAAAATGAAGAATGTTTTTTATAGGATTTACGATATATAAAATTAAATCGAAATAATGCAAATAACTCGGCTCTATAGGAAAGTTGAGTTTTATCTTTTGTTATGCAAAAACACAAAGAAAAGTATTTATTGGGTGATATTTTTTCACATAATATAGAATCAAGAACAAAAATAATTAAGAGCCAAAATAATTTCTTACAAAAAATAATATTGAACTTGAACAAAATATATATATATCAATTATTTATTTTTGTTTGATTTTTGTGATGAAATGTATTCCATTTACTAATTTATTCATAAAACTTTTTTATTTTAGAAATATTTAGAAAATTTAAAACTTTATTTAATTTTCAAAATAAATTTGTAATATTTTAGAGATAAAATGTAAAAATTCCTTTTACTAATTTATTAATTTTCTTTCGTTCATTTATTCCTTTTAAAAAACATTTAAAACAAAAAAAAAAACGGTTTTTTATAAATATTTAGAAAAATTTAGATTTTATATAATTCATGAAATAAAATTTTATTTTTACTTGAAAACCATTTTTTTTTAAAATATTTTGTAAAAGGAAAATTTAGTTGGATTTTCGATTTATTTATTTTTATATTTATTTTATTTATTTATGAAACTTTTTTCCAGACATATTTAGAAAATGGAACTTTTTTTCGATATTGCTTCTTTTGTAAATTATTTGCATGATTCATTTTAATTTATAAATAAAATATTCCTTTTATTAATGTTATTATTAATTTTATTTCAATATTAAGAAAAACCAGACTTTTTATCAATTTTCGAGATTATATTTGTATTTTGTCTTTTATATGCATTTGGATCCTAAGTCTTATTTGGTTTTTGATATAACATCCCACATTTTTATGTTTTTTTGTACCGGAAAAATAGGAACTATCATCCGAACCTTTTGGCAATTAGTTGCACTGCTAAAAATTTGGGTGTTAAAATTACACCTATGAGCGTGTAAGTGTTAGACTTGCAGGTATATATGATTTTGTTCTTCTATTGATGTGTATTCCATTGCAGGGTTACAAATGGCTACACCTTTTGACGTGCATACAATACACCTCAAAACGCTACACAAATTGAGGTGTAACGATTTACACTTCAATTTTTAGCAGTGTAAGGATGTGAAGACATAACGCCTAGAATTTGTATGGGAGAATTCAGATACTAAGTCCACGACACTAAGCCTTATTATTCGTAATAATTTGAATTTTAAAATTATTTTGTCTATTGTAAGTTGATTGATATAATCAAAAAGTTTTTAAATTAAGCTTATTAAATATAGCCGAACTCTAACCAATTTCATGTTTACAAACATTATGAGTTCTTGAATGGTGATGTATTTTAATTGACAATTATCTTGTTTACAATGTGGGTTCGATTCTTATTTGTATTACAGTCTTTTTCTGACAAAGTAAACTCTTGACATATAATATGATTTTATTCGGAACCAACCGTACATTCAATTTTAAGGGGGTTCAAGCGAGCTTATATAAATTCTTCTTTACAATATTAACTATTTTTAGGAAAATATAAGTGTTAAACTGAAATAAAAATGATAGAAGAAATTCTATTATTAATTAAATGATTAAGTAAGATTTTTATTTTTAAACTCTTACTATCTCTTAATTTTGTATAATTTTTATCATAAGAGAATAAGAGGAAAATTAAAAGACATGTCAGGATTCTTACAAGGAAAAAGAATGTCACTCAAGATGTTATTTTATTGAAAATTAACATTTCCCTCTTATTATATTCTTATTAAAGGGTATAATCCACCAACATTCAAATTTATTGTGGCGCCAACGAGAAGCTTATCAGAGTCTAAGGCGACTTCTCAGAAATATTTTAGAAAAACGAACAAAATATAAAGTAAGAATAAAAGTTTTTAAAAAACTAATAAAGATCATGGAAACAATGTTATTTAATATAAATTTAAAAACTAAATATTAAACAAAAAATATAAATATAAATTTTAAAACTAAATATTAAACAAAAAATGATAAAATCTTTAATCTAAAAATAGTTTATAATTTTTTTTTTAAAAGATGTACAAAAATCTTAAATGTTTCTAAACAAAATGTGGGAAATAGTTTTAGTTTCTCAAACAGAAGTAAAGAATTAGTAATTTTTAATAATTAACATCTCTTTTGAAGAAGAATATCAAATAATAACTTTCTTGATTTGAAAAAAGCTACTTTTTATTTCAAGACCCCAAGTTGTGAAGGAAAATATATTTTCTAACCCGGATTTTCTAAAAATCACCTCCAATATTTTTCAAAACGGAAACCAATTCAACGAGAAAATCCCAACACGCAATTAACACAAGTCTCCCGCAAAAACCGATAAACGAGCAATTAATCCGATTTTTCGTATTTTTGTCGTTGCTTATTTTTTTCATATTGAAATTCATAATGGCAGCGGAAAAACGTATTTTATTTACATTTGAATAATTGCATTTCGCGCGGAGTGGTGGGTGAATGTGATGCTTGAAGTTGTTGCCTCAAATATACGCAAAATGAACAATAAATTGAAAATAATTCTTTATTTAAATTTAACTTTTGTTGACATTAAAATTCAATTAAATTATTTATTATTGAAAAGGGTATTTTTATTATTTTTATTTCAAGAGGAAAAGGGTTTTTCCTCTTTTTCTTTTTATAATTTTTATACAGTTTTGTTGTTAAGAAATGCTTTTTATGGTAACGGTTTGTTCGTGTGTATTTTTTTTCTTTTTTGTTTCTTGTTAAGCGTTTTAGAATTTATAAGATTTCTTAAAAGGGCTTTAATTTTTTTTTTTTAATTTGCTTTGAACTATATATAAATTAGTATTTTTAGGTTTTTAGCCACAATAATAAAAAAGACTCCGGCAGAATTCTTCTCCAAGGTAGAATACTGGACCAAGTTGATTTTCTCCTTTTCACAATTGTTTCATGTTCAAGCACTATATGCTTTTTGCCTTTTGTTCAATTAAATGTTTTGATTGACTTGATTTCGTTAAAATAATTTAAATTTTATTGAAAAAATACCGTCCGACGGATTTTAGATAAGAAAAAAAACACTTACCTTTTATCAAATATATCCAACTGGAGAAAATTATGCAATAACTTTCTCGAAGACAGTAACAGTAAGAAAATGCATATACAAAAAAACCACCCACTCACATAAATGAACCACGGTTAACTGTCATTGCATTATGACAGCTTTGTTATTAACAATATCTTTTTTTGTTAAAAATCTTCCTTCTTCACAATAATAACAATATATCACTAAAACCTCACACAAGACCGAATAAAACTGAATAAATCAATGCACTGTTAATTTTTATATAATTATAATTGTTATAAAAGTCTGCAATTTTTGTGTTTTTCAAATTTTAATGCAGATATTTTTTTCACCGGTTTTTTTTGTCTAATTTTTTGCTGTAAAATTATTTCCGGAAATTATCTCGAAAATTTGTCGACCAAAAATAATTTAATTTTGAAATATTTTTGTTTTGTTATTATTTTTTTTTATTATTATTTTGAATCCTTCGAAATACTTGTTACCCGCCTGATTGCTAAAAATGTACTGTGTAACTGAAATAATCTCTCAACTCTAAGTACGTCGACGAACGACGAAAACGTAATGCTGCGCAGCACATCATACAAACATTCATTTCATTCCATTTTTTTGTGTCTTTTATTTTGTCTCTCTCTTTCGCCTTCGCCTTCTCTACAGTTTGTACCATGTTCGTTGTTGTTGGTGTTTGGTTTAGACCATTCTCTATTCTCTCCCTTACGTACTTACGTCCGTCTTCATTCATACCATGGAATTCTTTCAATGCGAGCGGAACAGACACTATTCGTTGTTAGTTCGGTTAATTTGGGAGTATTTGTTTCGTTCGGGTTTTTTTGGTTGTAGGTGAACATAAGTAGAACAAGAATAAGTATTATTTCTGCAAAGTAAGTATATCCTTTGATAGTCCAGAAAAGTTTCTGTACATTTGGTTTTAGACTCAAAAAAAAAAAA
>JXPG01009284.1:982-14251 GCA_001015175.1 Megaselia abdita
CTCAGCAGTACCTTTAAAATGCGGTATCAATCTTGAGAAACGGATAAAGTTTGCTTAATTAAAATTTAAAAAAAACTTAAAATGGAAGTTTTCAGAAATATAGCTCTAGCGCCTTCTGGTGTCGATGAATAGAATTTCTGTTAGTGCCAGTTTGTAGTACTCAGATCGGACAAAGTTTACCTTATCTAATCTTCGTTACAAAAGGTTTACGGCAGACGGACAATTTCCTTACGTTTATGCTCAAAACGTAACGTTAGGCTTAACGTAACGTAGCCTATCTTTTGGCCAAGATTCAAGGGAACATCAATATCAAATTTGAGCCAAATCGGATAAACCTATTATTTTATAGATATTATATTATAATATGTGTTCATATTAAAGTCATAGGCTTAAGCAAATACGGCTACATAAATACCCAAAACTCATAAAATTTTAAATTTCGTCTTTAAAAATGTTCTATAGATGAATTAATGTCAAATAAAATTTATAAATCAAGGAAACTCAAATAAGAAAATACTGAAAAAGTATTTGCTTTTAAAATATGACAAAATAACGACTGTTAATCGAATGAATGCTGCCGATTCCGCACAATATAAATGAATGAAATGATAACATTGATTCAGTAACCAATTCACCAGTTCCTCCCATTGATCCATTACACTCAATAAATCATAAACATATACGACAGACATTTCTTCGATTCACTACCACAACAAAACGACGACGAAAAAATCTTCAGCAAACAGTAAATTAAAATTGAAAATGCGAAAAACGAATGGAAGGAAGAAAAAAGAAAGAGCGAAATAGAGAGAGAGATAAAGAAAGAAAAACAAGGAAAAGCACGTGCTGTATAACAGTTTTCTCCAATCTCTTTCCAATTTCCCAACACTCTTCACCGGTTCTCTTCCAATTGGCCATGCCGTTCATTCGAATGCATTGCAGAGCCGCATATTTACATTCCTCCATAGCACACTTCCAACTTCGTGTCGCATCGGTCGGTCGAACATTCGCTTTCCATTCGTTCGTACGTTCATCGTCTTCTGCCCGTACTGTCAGATACATTTGCTTGCTGCTTTTGCCGACTACTATACAGCTAGATACAAATTTTCTTCACGTATAGAACAGTAGTAGGAAATAATAAGTTTTTATAGTCAGTCAATTTTTAGTATCGTTTCGGTAGTTGTCGAGTTCTTATCGACCCTATTTTTTTAATTTTTCTCTTTATTTTTCAAAAACACAAAAAAAATCTAAAAAATAAATAAGAATAATCAGTTAAAAAGTTTGTGCAAAAAAAAAAAAAAAATTAACAGTTTTTTTTAAAGATTTTTCCGAGAGAGAAAAAGAAAAACTTTCGAAAGGATTTCCAAAGGATACACGTAACGGGGAAAACCATTCGACAATTAGTTAAAGTGGAAAAGTAAATCATTTTATTTCTAAATATATATTAAAAAAAAAAAAAATGAAAGTATAAAAAAAAAAAAAATATTGCAATAAAAGTGAATGGTGTTCTTATCAAATATGATGATCTTAGAGTGAATATGAATGAAATTTGTTGTTATCATTTTTTTTTTTACATAATTTTTCTGTGAATGATGGTGTTTTTTTTTTTTTTTTTCTGCCTCTTCTGTTTATGTTTGTTTCTTAATGATGTTGGTGGTGTTGGGATGTGACAAAATAGTCACCGACTTCTATTCCGAACTAGTGAATGTGAATCTGATGATGGTGTTTCTGCTGCTTCTGATGTTGTAGATGATGATGATGCAGTGAATTTAATTGCAAAAAAAATTTAACTTGATGAGAAATGATTTTTATTTTCGTTTCCCTTGTGATGTCTGTCTAATTATAATTTCAACTATGCAATTGACTAAAACCCACATTAAATTATAGTATATAGTTTAGTGAAGTGACTGACTGACGGGCGACCGCACCGGCCTGCCTGACTGCCTGCTTCACTGCACAGTGGAGGGATAGAGAGATTGATCGATGATTTGCATAGAATACCGGCTTTTTTTTTTCTCGCGGTTCTCGGTTTTAACTGGTTTCCGCATTTTTGATCTTATGTTTAATTTTTTATTTTAAGGTGACTCGTGAATTTATTATTTTTTGTTTTGTTTTAAGAGTTAACTTTTGTGGAAGAGTAATTTAAATTTACTTGAGTCCTCAACAGCTTTCTACCTTACAAGGCAAAATCTTGTTCAAAATCAGTTCACTCTTACTAATCTAATTATCTGAACACTAATTAATCTCACCCTCCAATTATCAGTAACTTGTGTTAAAATTTTCAGAAAAACATTGAAAAATAAGTGATTGAAAAGGCAATAAAGCTATAGTAAGTAGTTCATGGTTTGGAGCAGGGGTGGTACAAATGATTAGCTTTTATCGTTATCCATCTCCAAAAATTATATTTAATTCGTTAAGTTATCCCAATGTTTTAAAAGTAATTTCGATCCGTTACGATATAACGAATATTTTTTTTTAAATTGAAAGTGTTTTTGAGATTATATTTGAATTTCTGAAGTTTTTTTAAGAATATTTTTTAAGTGTTATTTACAAAATTCTTCTAATATTTTTATTTTCTTTAAATTTTTTTAAAATTCTCGTTCCCATTACACTCAAAGAAAAAAAGTGCAGATTTTATTAACACCAAAGTTAAAACACAAAGTGTTGATTTAGTTTTTTTAATTTTCTTTTAAATGTGGATTGTTTGAATTTAACAACTTAAAACAAAAGTTTTTGAGATTATATTTGATTTTCTGAAGTTTTTTTAACAATATTTTTTAAGTGTTATTTACAAAATTCTTCTAATATTTTTATTTTCTTTTAATTTTTTTAAAATTCTTGTTCCCATTACACTCAAAGAAAAAAAGTGCAGATTAAAAAGTTAAAACACAAAGTGCTGATATTGTTCGAGGTTTTTGTTGATTTAGTTTTTTTAATTTTTTTTTAAATGTGGATTGTTTGAATTTAACAACTTAAAACAAAAGTGCGAATTTTTAGAACAAAGTGAAGGAAAGCACTTTTTTGCTAAATCCTAACACTTTTTTCTCTTAGTGTATATATTTTGATTTAGCAAAGGATTTTTATGTTATAAATTTTATGTAGAAATTAATTATCCCTATCAAAATTTGAGAAACATTTAAAAAAAAAAAACATTTTCAAAAACAAAATTTTATTTAATTTGATAAATTACAAAAAATTTAAAACTTTTGTGTGGATTTTTAAATATTATTAAATAAAATTCAAAAACTCCACACGTTTTAACTATTGAAAATAGCTAAATCCAAGAAAAGAACTTGTGAAAATATGATTGGAATTATTAAATTTAAAAATTTAAAGAAAAAGTATTTGTAATATCTACAACAAAATTTTTAATAAATATTAATATTTAATTTTTTTAAGATTGAAAAATATGAAAACAAAATTTTTTAAAAAAATTCAAAAAAAATATTTAAAAACAAAAAAAAACCAAAAAACATATTCAATTACTCTTGTTTTCAAAATAAAATATTCAAATTGCTAAATTAAGACAAAAACTAAATGTTATTTTATCTCAAATGAAAATCTTAAAGCTTCTTGTATATTTTTTTTTAAATTTGGAAGCATATTAAAACATGTTAAAAATAAAAAAGCCATGCTTAATATTCTGAAGTTTCAATAATTAAAAGTAATATGTTTTTTTTAGTTTATTTAAAGAAATGTTATAATAAAAGACAATTTTGCCTATCTGATTAAAGTTAGGTATTAATTTAAATTAACAGAAAAATTAAATGACTTATGACAATGTTTTAAGCCTGAGTATTCACATTTATACTCTACTAATCAAGAATCTCCAAGATCAACAGCTTAACAACGACTATCTCAATTTTTTTAAAAATAACATTATTAAATATTTTATTAAATTGTAATTTTAGTTTTTCAACCCTTTACATAAATTTTTGAAAGAGACTTTTGGCGAAACTTCTATATTCATAAGGAACGTATTTATTCCAAAGCGACAAAAGAGAGTTCCATAATTTTCTTTGGATCTTTTGAAATTAAATCTTTTAATAATATATTTTAGAGGTTATTGACAATTTATTTTTTAATATAATTAGTATATGAGAATATGAAATTTGAATTTATTAAACGTTATAAGAAAATCGTTGATTTTGAATTATTGTTATTTTTATTCCTATATAAAATTAACGGTTATTTATTGGTTATTTTAGAATTCTTATGTTATTTTTTTGTTGGTATTGTAAAAGGAAGCTTTATAACATTATAATCTGGTATAATTATTGTTACGTTTTGCACCCCTTGTTCGGATTTGTTTTAATTTTGAATTCTGCTAAGTTTTTAACTTAAAAATATAAATAGATTCCTCTTTTTGCCCTTATTCAAACAAAATCCACATAATTATTATAATAATTAAATTTTAGTTTCAGAAATATTATAATTTAAAATATAAATAAGAAATCTTCGAGGACTTGAACATAAATTAAAGTTTGTTAAGATTTATTGAAAAGTATGTATTAAAATTATAATTAATTAGTGATTTTATAAAACTCTATTAACGTTAATATTAAAAAAAAAAAAATAATAGTTTAAGAATATTTTTTCAAAATCTTAATGTTATAATTTTCGTTGTTAGATGGATAGTTTGTAACAAACAAATAAGCTCCTTCTTGTCAGACAAGAACAATACAAAGTTCTTTTTGAATGCAGACTAGTTTTATTTTAAATCTTTTTCAATGCCTGTAATAAGTTATAATTTTAGAAATTAATACATTTTTCCTAAATAAAATTTATATTTAAAAAATATTTGTAGTTACTATAATAAAATACTAACATTATAATTTTAAAATAATTTAATTGAACTGCACAATTAAAAAAATATATATATTTTTGAAATTCCAATTTTCTAAATTTTTCAAACCAAATCAACTTAATTATTATAAAAATTAAATTTTGGTTTTTTAAATATTAGAAATTAAAATATAAATATGAAATTTACGATGACTTGACATTAATCTAAGTTAATTATAATTTATTAAATTATAAAAAAAAAAATATAATATAAATAAAAATAATTGAAAAAAAATGTATAAAAAATATATATTAGAAATTCAAAATTAATATTGTTTATTACTATTATAAAATTATATTTTAAAAATAATTGTAGTTCAATTCAAAATTAATATTTGAAAAATCAAACAAAATCTTAAATATATAGTTTTAAAAATTTGAAATTAATATTGTTTATTACTACTATAAAATTATAATTTAAAAATAATTGTACTTCAATTCAAAATTAACAATTGAAAAAATGTGAGATCATACAAAATCTTAAATGTATCATTTTAGAAATTTAAAATTAATATTTCAATAATCATACAAAATCTTAAAATTTGAATTTAAAAATAATTGTGCATTTCAATTTAAAATTAATATTTCAAAAATCATACAAAATTTAAATATATAGTTTTAAAAATTTAAAATTAATATTGTGAGCTACTATAATAAAATTCTAATTTAAAAATAATTGTGCATTTCAATTTAAAATTAATATTTCAAGAATCGTATAAAATCTTAATGATTAATTTTAGAATATTTTTTGTTTAATTTAAAATTAATATTGTTAATTACTATATGACATTTTGTTGCTTGAATTATATCTGAATTATTTGTGTTTTTTTCTCGAAAGATATATTATTTGTGCAGTACATGTTCTGTTCATGATGCACATACTTCATTTATAAAAATTTACGTATTTAATTTATCTCAAATATCTAATACAAAATTCGAAGTCCTCCCGAATATTTCAATGTTCAAATAAGTAAAACTTGACCCAAGTAAATTCTTCGTTTTCTCTTTGCGTGGTTTTGTCTTTTATTAATTTAATTTAAAAACAATTAATTTAAAAACACTCTTTCATTTTAAATCATCATTTTTTTTAAACAAATATCTACAATTTTAAAATAAATCTCTTAAAGCGATAATTTTTGTTTTAGAACTTAATATCAATATTTTCCAAAGAAAAACTTTTGAAGCCATATTTTTTTGTTTTCTTCTTACTAAAATATTTCAAAACCTTGAGAACAATATTTTTTTAAAATTCAAACAATTAATTTTAAAACACTCATAATTTTTTTTTTTAAACAAATATCTTTGATTTTAAAATAAAGCGATTTTCCAAAGAAAAACTTTACTAAAAAATAAAGTTTTTTTTAAAATCGCATAATTGATATGTGCTTTACATATTTGTAAACAATTTCCATTATTTTTTAATAAGTATATTCATAGAAAAGTTTTAAACGCACACATTTTATAGTTTTAGTTTTTTCAAATCCTCGAATATTATTTTTTATAACTTTAAAAACATTTTATATTAAGATATTTTAAAATCTTTTCTTAAAATCAAACATTTGGATTTTAAAATATCTTTTTTGCTCCTATAGAATTCTAGAGTTTTAAGAATAATTTTTCAGTTTTCAGAATTCAAATATCTAATACAAAATTCGAAGTAATCCCGGATATTTCAATGTTCAAAAATGTTCAAATAAGTAAAACTTGACCCAAGTAAATTCTTCGTTTTCTCTTTGTGTGGTTTTGAATTTGTGGTTTTGAATTTAATTTAAAAACACTCTTTCATTTCAAATCATCATTTTTTTTTAAACAAATATCTACTATATTAAAATAAATCTCTTAAAGCGATAATTTTTGTTTTAGAACTTAATATCAATATTTTCCAAAGAAAAACTTTTGAAGCCATATTTTTTTATTTTCTTCTTCCGCCCAAAGAAGAAGTTGAACATTGGACACACTCTACAAAACCTTGAGAACAATATTTTTTTTAAATTCAAACAATTAATTTTAAAACACTCATAATTTATTTTTTTAAACCAAATATCCGATTTTAAAATAAAGCGATTTTCCAAAGAAAAACTTTACTAAAAAATAAAGTTTATTTTAAAATCGCAAAGGGGTGATTATTGATTTTTTGTGATGAAAAATCAACTGGTTTAAATTGCATTTTTAATAAAATAAAATTCTAGAAAGACTTTCAATTGATTCAATTAAATTGTCTTTAAGAAATTTAAAACAATATTTTTTTTAATGCAAACAATTAAATTACAAATACTCGCCAATCATCAATCTCGTTTTTTTAAACTAATATCTTAAATTTTAAAATAAATCTTTTAAAGTATAATAAAGTATATGTATATGTAAATATTCCTTGTGTAGTTTATATATTTTTAAGTGTGTAAAAGACATTAAGAAAATATTGTTGTTCTCATTGTAATTTAAATAATTTCTATAATACAAGTTTTGAAAAAGTAGCTTTGAAAATGTTTCTAATTTTAATATTAGTTTCAGAGTTATCTTAAACTTTTTTTTTTAATTTGAATGTTTAAATTAATTAAGACGACTTTAAAAATTTTAAATTAATATTGTGAACTATTATAATAAAATTCTAATTTAAAAATAATTGTGCATTTCAATCTAAAATTAATATTTCAAGAATCATACAAAATCTAAAATTTAAAATTAATATTGTGAACTACTATAATAATATTCTAATTTAAAAATAAGTGTGCTTTGAAAATGTTTCTAATTTTAATATTAGTTTTAGAGTTTTCTTAAATTTGTATTTTTAAATTAATTAAGACGACTTTAAGTCATAGTCATAGGTTTATTCTTTTTTACCTTGAATTGAATATTATTTAATTATTACATTTAATAATTTTAAGCACACCTTTGTATAAAAATTGTTTTGATTTTGTTTTTGAATAAATAATAATAATAATTGCTTGTAATAAATTAAAAATGGGCTCACAAAAAAATATATATAAATATTTAAGAAATCTAAAAGAATTTAAAATCTAATTTTCTTTAAGTTCTGAATTTTGTTCCTTTTATGATTAAAGTGTATTATTTATGATTCCATGCTTTTTGTAATATTTTTAGTATTTTAGCTTAAAAACAATGTACTTATGTACTCGCTTTGTCTAAGGTAGATTTCAACTGCTAAGTATTGTCCGATATTGACATGGGATACCTCATTTTAAAGGTCTATATAACTGCTACAAACTGCAATTAACAGGAATTTAAATTAGTCAATACCAGATGGCGCTAGCTCTTAAATTCTTTTTTTAATTTCAGTTAAGCAAATCTTATTCGATACTCAAATTTAATACCGCGTTTTAAAGATATTAGTTAGGACTTCAAACCCTCATCATTATCTTTTGAAATTTCTAAATGCAGTGGCGTATTAGAGCGACAAACAGTAAAATGCCTTATAACAAATTCACAATTTACTACATAACTTCGTTATCTTGAATAAATAATAATAATAATAATAATAATAATAATAATAATAATAATAATAATAATAATAAAGTTAAATTTAAAAAAATTGAAGTTTTGGATTAAAAATCTATCTCTTTGTAATAAATTAGAAATGGGCTCAAAAAAAAAAATTTATATAAATATTTAAGAAATTTAAAATCTAATTTTCTTTTAGTTTTGATTTGTGTTCGTTTTATGATTAAAGATGTTTTTGATTCAATGATTTTTGTAATATTTTTAGTGTTTTAGCTTAAAAACAATGTACTTATGTGCATTATATGTCTAAGGTAGATTTCAACTGGTAAATATTGTCCGATATTGACATGAGATAGCTCATTTTAAAGGTCTATCTAACTGATACAAACTGCAATTAACAGGAATTTAAATTGGTCGATACCAGATGGCGCTAGCTCTTAAATTCTGAAAGCTTCCATTTAATTTTTGTTTTTAATTTCAGTTAAGCAAATCTTATTCGATACTCAAATTTAATACCGCGTTTTAAAGATACTAGTTAGGACTTCAAACCCTCATCATTAGCTTTTGAAATTTATAAATGCAGTCGCGTATGAGAGCGACAAACAGTAAAATAGATGGGCGTAGGAAAAGGCAACTAAAACCAAATGTATTTTATGGACTTTATGATTCATTATATGATCTTTATGGCTTCTACTATATTATTCGAAGTGAGGATGGAGCCAGATTCTATGAGTGGGGTAATTTTAGAATTAATTTTAAAAAAACAACCCTACTACTGTCTTGAAGATTCTTAGACATTTTCACTTAAGATACACTATTTAAATACATTTCCACAACAATATAGAATCCAAAAAAACCATTATACAAAAGAGTAAAAGTAAACTCAAATATTAAATCAAAAATATTTAAGGAAAGAAACTCATCAGTTCAAACAAAGAATGTAGAAAGTTGGTGGAAAATCATTAAACTAGTAATCCACAAACCCTACCATTAATCAACTTTTTGTTTTAACGAGCAGAGCATCTTGATCCATTCAAGTATCCCAAGTCCTTCAAGTTAAATTACTCTCACTTTATCATCGTCCAAAGGTTTTTATTTCCGAAAACTTTTAAGTATGCACGGATCCGCAGTAACGTGGAAAAGAAGACTTGCATATCATTTCCATTCCATCCAAAAAAAGGAAGAAAGAAAGGAAAACTAAGTAAAATAAAATAAACCATCCCACCGTCCACAATTGCACTTTTATTTTCAATCATATCATAATGCTATGCTGTTCTTCCTTAAACTCCACAACCACCGCCGGTCGCCCGCCGTCGACTAGGTTAAGAGAAAATACTTAAAAATTTTCCACGCACCAAATGGGAAAAATAATGAAAAACTGAGGAAAAAGAAAAACGAAAAGTGAGGGAGGTCAGTGATTCTTTTGCTTTGCTTCTTGCTTTGGAGCTCAGTCACTGACTAACTGACTGACTGCTATGTCATTTACTTTTTCTTATGAAATTGCATGGGAATGTTGTACAATGGGTGTATGTCTGGTTTGATGGAACAAAACAGAATGTACGTCACTAGGAAACTTATGATGACAAATTTCTTTGAGATTTTTTTTTCTTGCTTTCGAAATATGTGAAACATTGTTCAAACATAATGTGTATTTATATATGTAATATATAATAAGAAACGAGAAAAATTTCCAACTGGATATTATATGATGTAAGGGACTTACTTGTGTCGGTCGGAAAAGCTCCATTCCACATCCACACGTGATAAAATTACTCGCATCCATATAACTTTCCGATTCTGTATCTGTATCGGCATCAGTTATTGAGATGGTACAGAATCAGATGTTTTGGAAACTGGATATTTTTGTAGCGAAAATGAGTGTAACAGGGTGGAAAATTAAATGGATATTCTACTTTTTTTCTTTTTTGTTTCATAAAATTCATTATAATCTTCCACTCTGACGATTCTGGGTTCGATTCACGTTGCATAATGTCAGAATGTTTTTTTATTTTTTAAAAATCTACCTGTTTTTTTTTTTTTTTTGTATGAGAAAAAAGTTTTTTAAAAGGACTTCTTTTTATGTCTTTATGTCTTCAATTCTGACGATCCTCAATGTACAAGACAGTAAAAGCAAGCTTACTAGAAGAAGTACATCACCTAATTCATTGGTTCATTAAAATCCACTGTGCTGTGCTTCATCTAAAATTCAATAAATGAAATAAACTCAAATATTCAAAGAAAGAAGTATTTTACTTTGGTGTGAGTGGAGGGAGCAAGAGAAATAATATATAATTTTTTTTATCTCCAAATTTTGTTCAATTATTTAAACAAGAATATCCAAATTAATTGTAGAAATCATCAATTAACCAAGATTCTCAATATTATGTATTCCAAAACATAAATGTGATATTTGGAATACAGATATTGAGCTCACTTCCTTAAAGTTGCTTAAAATTCTATAACATGGGCAATGCAACAAATATAAAAGCAGTATTCTGTATATACAGGAAGAATTTCAAAATTATACTTTCAGCTTCATATTATAGCTTAAAAACTTGTGGATTTTATAATCATTTTATAATAAATTTTATGGATTGCCACACATAATTATGGCGAGACTCAAAATGCTCTGTGGTGATCTTATAATTATTAGTCTTTAGTTTTAGGTATTTCCATATACCTTTAAATATGGATGTATATCAATTATATATTCGACAGTTATATGCCTTCATCCATATAATTATATACTCAGATCTTAAATGTTATGGTTGTAGGTCCATAATATGAACATCACTGCATTATGGACTTCTCTGAGTGGCTTTACTGATATTCTTTTTTTCCAATTTGAACTTTAAGGAAATATTTGTGAATTTTGAAGCTAAAATCTTGTAAAACTGTATCAAAAATCTTTTGAAAATAATCAAGATCTCTAAAAATGTATATTTCTGAAATCTTTAAAATTATACTAAAACAGTGAAACAAAATTTACATCGTCTAACTAAAAAAAAAATTATTGTACTGCATCAATTGTTTTTTGTTTTTTTCAAATACGCTTTTGTACTTGCTTTGTCCGTCTGTCGGCCGTAAACCTTTTGCAACATATATTTGAAGGGATAAATATTGTCCGCTTTGGACTTGTGAGATCTCATTTTAAAATTCTAATCGGTTACTAAAAATTAACATTAACAGAAATTTGATTGGTCTATAAAAATAATGCATTTTAATGCATAACTTCGTTAACTCGAATCGATACATAAGGTACTAATGAGGTCCATAAACCCTCAATACAATTTTGACATGAGACGTATTAAAGGGAGATTCCTTATATGATCTTTATTGTTTCTAATATATTAAACCATCCTCTGTGAGAGGCTGTAAGTGGGGCAATTTTAGAATGAAATTTAGAAACAAAACCCTAGTGCTACTACGGAACGTAGTTCTACTGCACCGCTTCATTCAAATTTATTTAGTTTTCTTTCAGTTAGTTTTCTGCTGGATCATTTCAGAAAGTAAATAAAATTAAAGCTATGAAAGTAAATAAAATTTAAGCTATGAAAGGATCGATCTTACACTCGTAATTATTATTCGTTCATTGTAAATTTATTTAGACTTTTTTATATACACCGAGAGAAAAAAATGCTAAAATTAGCACAAAGTGTGACCTTTCACTTTGTGCTAAAAAACTATTTTAAGTTGTTAAATTCAAAAAATCTACGCCATTTAACAATTTTAAATGGCTAAATCCAGAAAAATATCAGCATTTTGTGTTAACTTTTAGCCAAAAGTGCTAAATATCAACAAAAAGTGCTAATTTTTTACACATTTTAAAAAGGATAAAAATCAGCACTTTTATATTAAAACAATCTGACCTTTTTCCTCTGGGTGTAATAATATTTAGTTGAAGTATTAATTTTTTGTTACTATTCTATGATATGAAGAGTTGTAGAATTTATTATATAATATAACAAAGTAAAATCTAACTGAGATTCTATATGAAACCCAACAAATACCAAAATAAGAGTAAATAATAATAAAAAAAGCAAACGAACCTGCAAGAACAACACAAATTAAACAAAAACTTTGAAAAAGTAAAAATTTAAATACAAACAAAAATATGAACTAAAAAGTCTGTAAAATAACACTTATTTAAAAAATATATAACATATAAAATTACGAACAAAAAATAGTAAAATAAAAGTAATTAAAAATAATTTAAAAAAACTCCAAGACAAACAAAATTATTAAACACTAACATTGAAAAAAAAAAACAAACAAAACACAAAAAGGTAAAAAAATAAGATGAAATTTAAAAAATAATAGTTAATAAAGAATCACAAAAGAAATTGCAAAACGAACTAATATTAAACAAAAAAAAAAAACTAAAATGAGAGAACTTCAAATAATAAAAAACCCAACAAATTCCAACATTAATAAAAAACAAAACATTAGAAAAAGCTAAAAATATTAAAAAATTAAATAAAACTTTAAATGAAACATAAAATTTAAAAATAACAGTAAATAAAAAATTATAAAAGAAACTTTAAAAAAAAAACAAATATTAAACACAAACATTAAACAAAAGTAAAATATAAAAAGCGAAAATTAATAAGTAAACCACGAAGAATCCAACAAAATTTTAATAAAAAATAATTAAACAAACTAAAAATAAAAGAAAGTTAAAAAAAAATATAATATAAAAATAATAAGTTAGAAACAAATACATAAAATTAAAAGGAAACACTAAAACTATTATTATTATTATTATTATTATTATTATTATTATTATTATTATTATTATTATTCAAATATTAAACACAAGCATGAAACAAAATTCGAATTAAAAACAATATAAACTCTCATAAAAAAAACTACGTTTCACAAAAAAACTAAAAAATAAATTTAAATTTAAAGTTCACTTGTATAAATAAATTCGTTGATATATAAGAGTTTTGATGATGAATTATG
>JXPG01009307.1:2080-19753 GCA_001015175.1 Megaselia abdita
ATTGGTTCGATTTATTTTATTTTCCTGAAAAAAAGTTGGACATTCTTTTATTTTATTTTGACGAATTTTCATTCAAATGTTATGTTTGATTTTTTTTAATATTATTTCGCTTTTTCAGATTCAATGTCATCAGATGTTATTTTAGGTTGTAATATCCTATTTGGGGTTTTTTTTAATTTTTCTATGGGTTTTGGAAGTTTAAAATTTTGTTAAATGTGGGCTCTTAAGAATTTCAAAGATATTCTTGTTAATACATTTTTTAATTGTTGTTACTAAATTTGAATGTTTTAATATTAAAAAAAAAAGTTTAATATTATTTTTTGTAAGAAATTATATTTGCTCTCAATTTGTTTTAAAAAATGTATAAAGAACAACATACATAATAATCGGAATTTTGTAAAAGAAAAAAAACAACACAAAATATTTTTAAAACTTAGCATATATTCCTTTAAAAAAATACAGAATTTTTAAGAATATTAATTTTCTACATTTTCTATTTTTTTATTTTGAATATTTGATTTGTAAAAAAAAAATTTTTGATGTTTTTCTTAATTTTTATATGAGTTGTGGAAGCTTTAAATGTTTTTAGAATTCTCAAAAATATTCAATTCATTTTCTTGTTACTAAATTTTTACAAAATACTTTAATATCTAAGTTTTAAAAAATGTGTAAACAAAATACTTAATAATAAGAATTTTGTGAAAGAACAAAAAAATTCACACAAAATACTTTTAAAATTTACCATAAATTCCAAATTAAAATTTCCAAAAATATACTTTTTTAACTTCAAAATATTTTTTAAAATTAAAAAAAGCATACATTTTTTAAAAACCAAAAAAATATTTAAATATTAATTTTCAATAAAATTTTTAATTCTCTAAAAAGTCTTCGAATGATTAGTTAAAATGATAAAAAAAATAAAATGTCTGAAATTTGTTATTTTAAGTTTTTTTATTTTTCAATGCGTCAAAGAAGAATACCATGATTAAAAATATTGAAAGCTTTCAACATTTCTAGCGTTCAGTGAGGTCTTTTGGAGTTGAAGCCACCTTAGATATAATGTTGGATTTGGTTTGTAAAAAAAATGCAAAAGGGTTAGTTTTTAGTTAAATTGTTTATAAGAATGTCTGAAATTTGTTATTTTAAGTTTTTCTCTAACACAAACAAAACAAAATATTTTCTAAGCTAAATTAATCCTTAAAAATATTGAGTTGCAAAATATGTATATCTTCAAAAATCAGAATAATAAACCTTTTTAACTTAAAGTTACAAAAAATAATCTTAAATGGTTTTTAATATATATTTTCTAACAAAAAAATATGATTGCTATATAATAACAAATTAACGAATTAAACAAATAATATTTAAAATACTTTAATTCTAGAAAAACGAAAATTGCTTAAAATTGGAATAAACACGAACTACATTTTTTTAAATTCCAAATATTTTTAGTTTATTTTTCACAAAATTGTTATTGTATTTTTTTGAATCAGCGCAAAAAATGTATACAAAAAAATAGTAATAAAGGTTAAAAACTAATATTCAGAAAGAAAATAGTTTTTAAATTAAAATTCTTCTGAATTGAAAAAAAAATTTAGAATTTGGCATTCAGGAAAATATTATTGGTCAAGACTAATTGGTCACTGGATGTAAAAAATATTTCGAATTAATCGAAAGAGTACAATTGTTCTTAACATATAAAATACTCTTGTTTTTTGTTACCACAGCTGTACATTATACATCAAAAAGTACGCAAAATCTTAGTATAAAATGTAGATTGTTTTAGAATTTTCTAATTTAAATGCAATTTTGTTTCTTAGAGTTCTTTAAAGAAAATGTGGGTTTAAAAGGGCTTGAAAAGGCTTATTTTACCCCCTGCATTTCTTGAACGAACCCTGTAAGAATGGTAATAACCGTTTCAGATGCGTTGTTTCCTTTAGCAAGGCTGGTACAATCGTAGGCGTAGCACACTAGCTTCAGTGAAGATATCTCTAAGGAAAAATTTGAACAGTAAAATAGTACTCCACCTTGTGAAAATACTTGTTTTTTCCTATACTTAAATTTGCCGGCACTTTATAGCAACAAATTTTAGTGGTTAAAATATCCATAAATTTGGTTATAATTCCAACATATAAATCTTATATACTAACATACCTTTTGTAGAAAACCTTTTTATGGATATTGGAAACGTATTCATAAACAATAAATAGCGAACACCTGATGAACAGCTGATAATTTAGCCAATAAGAAACAAGCACTATTCTTTTAACCAATATGGAAACTAGTTTTTCCGTGGATTTGAGATTTCTAAATTTTGGATGGATTATGGTCAGTGAAAAAGAGTCTACGCTGTGTTTTTAGTGTATGTGCAGCCTTCGAAGCACTTCACTTTTGAGCTTACCCTGGTGATGTTACCTATGCTCTTGATATTCTTCGGGTGTCAAATCACAGGGTGTTGGAAAAACTGATTTTACATTTCAATAGGAAGTCTTTTCATTTTCACGAGCATGCATGCATGCTGGTCTTTAAGTCTATGAATACGATGTACTTCTCTTTCGTCAGCAAGTTAGGCTGACTCCGAAAACAGCGGCGGTTGTTATGATAGTAGCCAGCTAGTATAACATTTGTTCATGACTCGGTAAAACTATCGTCAATCATATTCTTACTATGTCATTGTCGTTCAACTAAAATATGTCAGAATATTCTTTTAACAGATTCCGAATGTCATCAGGTTCATTTCGCTCTAATTCTGTGTAAGTCTTGAAGAATTTTTGTTCCAGACCAACTATAGATTTAACAGTATAGTATAATGAACAAGAATAAAATCCTTCTCAGTAATATTCATATCTTTGATAAATTTCGCTTCGTCATATGCGGAAACTAATTTTTTTGAAGCCATAAGTTTTTTCATCCATTTAGAGATTCAATCAAATCAAATAGATACTGGATCGCTTTTAAGAAAGCAGGAATACTAACATTTTCTTTTGTAAAACCAAGAGTTCCGGAACATTTCAAGATTCCTTAAACTTCGACGATTAGATATGTCTATAACAGCTTCATAATTATCAAAATAATCCAAGCTGAGAATGTAGTCGTCAGTTATATCAGCGACAATTAGGTGTTGTCTAAATAGATGATCTTCTACGATTAACAGAGGGCCAAATCTGCTGGATTTGAGGAATGTCACTTTTTTTGTAGAGGTATAATGGTTGTTTATTTTTGGTGATGTTGAAATAGGAAAACTAGCCTTGAAGAACTCAACAAGAACTAATTAGATGAGTAGATGTAATTTTAAAAAATCATAGATCTACAGACAAAAAGCTTGAAAGCAAATTCGTAGATTGCTGTTCAATCAGAATACTGTAGAGTATCGCATCACAAACTTTTGCAAAGTCCATAAGAACTAGAATGACTGCTTCATTCACGTCCAAAGCAGCTCTGATAATAATATTGCTGACTTAATCTATTGGGATTTAGCTCACATGCATTATTCTGTTTTCATTGACTTCTATTGAACGTATCTGCTTCCAAAGCGTTTTGGTTGATTTTCGGCTAACAAATCAGTTCTTACTGATCTTATTTTTGAAGTGACAAAGTTACGAATAGTGTTCATAATTTTGGCGATGAAGAGCACAATTAAAATGCGATTGATGTTGTTTCCAAAGTAAGTCAGTAAACTGATTATCTTCGTCTCCTAAGTTTTCTGATTTCATTCTCATCATATTATAATTCATTAATAACAAAATAAATAGAAAACATCGTTATTATTCAGTAGACGAGATCCATTGAACCGAGAACGGTTTCTATAATCACGATTTTACGATAATAAATGCTTTACAATTTCTATAGTCAATTCCGGCTTACCGATTACTGTCTAGTGTGAGAAATGAATCAAACAATACATATTGCACGTGACCATAATTTCTACTAATAGCTTAAAAATATGCATTTTACAAGTATGTAAATTCTGGGGTTTTGTATTTATAATTAAAATTCGTAATTATTGTTAAAGAGGGTAATTACGTGAGTTCAAAAGAAATTATATAGAAAGTATCAATGTAGAAAGGTATTATTTGATATACTTTGTGCTTATTTTATGTGATTTGATTTATAGATATTTTATTAATTCAATCAATCTATTTTATGTATTTGGAGTTATATCGTTGTTTTAATTGGCGATCCTGCCAGGAGATTGTGTTACTAAAAATAACTATAGATACAATCCTCTGAAAACCATATCTACAAATTCCTAACTCATCAAATCGTGCCAATTTCTCCAAAAAACGTTTAATAATAAAAGAGAATCAAAATTCTGGGAAACAAAAATAAATTTCTATGGAAACTTTTAAATTGATTTACAATCCATCTTAAAAACTGGTTTTAGTCGAAAACAAATATGAATAAACGAATGCGAAAGATAGTTCTAAGCTAAAACGGAATGGTTTTCTCGATGAACGATTTCACGCCTTCTTTGCAATTGCAATTGTATAGTTTTCCGGGTGATAAGTATACAATTCTTACACTATATTACTTAATGAGAGATGATGATCTGTTTTAATGAAACAATACGGTTTTTTATAAATATAATAGATGATTATTTCGACTAATTACTTTTGTTGGAAGACTAAAACAACTCAGATTCATTGATGAGAATGGAAGGAAAATTATAGAAAACAATTCAGAGGTCCCATATAAAACTAAAAATATCCCCTACACGCCCTACCCTCATTAAGCCTTTATCAAATCTGAATGGCTAGACCGGGCTAGACAGTCAATTAAATAAGCGATCGTCGATCTAAAGGGTTGATAAGTAAGGCATTTAAATTGAGAATATTAAACAGGCGAAGGCGAAAGGGAAATATTAGCATCATCATGTTTTATTGATGTTTGTTCGAATCTGTATTTATCTCATGTATTAGGGTGGGTTGGAATGAATACTTAAACGAAGGGGTTTCTTGATATCATTCGTTTATTGATCTAAAGAATAAAATTATCATTTGAATATGAAACTGCTATATAAATATCACAATATATTACATATTTTCTTAACTTCCATGCAGTGTTGTTTTAATCACTTTTCTGTGTAGTACTAGATGAAGCACAGCACTGTGGTTATGATTACATACCATATTGTTCATAATAAGTCTTAGATTTTTAAAAGCTCGGTTATGCTCGTAAGTTAATAAAAGTGATTTAGAAATGTTTCTAGTTAACGTAATAGTTTCACTTAAGGCTATGACAGGAATAAATTTCATATAAAATTAATTGAATTGAATAATGTTAGTTTTATTTGATTTTATTTATGAGTTATTTTTATTGGTTGTTCGTAATGATGAAATAGTTGTTTTATTACTCTTTTGTAATTATTGAATATGTTGTTTGTTTTGGAAGATTTTTCCCCTTTCAGTGTAGATGAATACTGTAGTGTATTGTTTGCAATAATTTGGGGAATTTCTTGATTTTGAAGAGTTCACTAGAATTTATATTTCGAAACCGAGGCAAAGTACTCATATATGGTTTACTTGTGATTTAAGACGAGACTTTTCCCTTAATTATGTATAGTTTATATTTTTTTTTAACTAATTTTGTGATGAGGATATTTCTGAAGAAATGTGTTTCTTGGTCATTGAGGGTATTGGTTTGTTTTATGGAGTTGGTAAAATTTCTAAGGTAAAAGCTGTATGAACAAACAAATATTTTGTTGCACCCATTAATATTTATTAACCCACATTCAAATATGTACAATACACATTATTTTGATCACTTCTGAATACGTATTTATTGAATGTGATACGTGTTTGATTGGGAAAGCTTTTTATATATATATTCTTACCAACAAAATGTATGAATCAAACTCATGAGCTGCACGAATGAAATATGTATAGGCCTTTCGAAACAAGATGTATTTTCTTGTTTATTTAAATGTGTAGGTCAATTATGTTGAGTGTAGAGGAAAAATTAAATTATATTTCACAGACATACTCAAAAAAAGTATTGTGGAATTTAAAATTATAAAACATAAGTTCTAAAGTTATAATTGTAGAATTTAACATCCTTAAAACATTCAAATAGTTGAAAAAATGTTTGTTCTTGAAATTTTTTATTTTTGATATACTACAATTAAATATTAAAATAGATAATTTACAAAAAATAGAGGACCTATATACAATATATAACATTTTGCAATTTATTATTTTTGTTTTTTCATTTTACAATATCAAAATATTCTGTCTTCTATAATTCATTGACAACTTCAGAAAAATTACAAGTTTATCTCACGAGAAAGATCCTTCATTTAAGACATAGACCACCTCCTGCAATTCGGGACCATCTTTAAAAAACGTACTTCTTCTTATATTATTCAGAATAGGACAAATCCAAAGAAAGTGATAGATACCTTCAATGACATTAAGATTACAAAGCGAACATCTTATGTCTTCATTTGAATCAAAACTATTCTCATTCAATCCCAAAACATCCCATCTAACTTTGATAATAAGTCTCACTATTGACTTCATTCCTAGGTCTAAATAGTTAAAAATTACATACAGTTGACTAAAGAGCCTACGATCCGATGATTGTTGATAAGATTTTGGTAATTCGTTGTTCTATAATTCTTCAGAGCAACTTTTATGCATTGTTTGCAGTGCTCAGGTTCATAAGATAAAATCTAGTGTTAAAACTTCCATATTAATCCATTCCTTATACCAACATATTTTCTTTTATATTATTTTCTTGGTAATCTATCTTCAAATAGTGCCTTGAAAATGCATTCTATATGATAAGCAAAGTAACTGGTTGGAGATTTAATTGTCTCTAAATACAGCGCATATGTGGGTTTGAATTCAGGAAGCTGAAGAATGTTTTTCATAAAGAATATTTGGAATTTGTTAATTGCATCACTGAAGCTATACCCAAAAAAAACTTGACCTGAATAAATATGAATACTTCTTATCCAACTGTTTTTCCTTTCTATGAGCAGCTTCAGTTGTATGCTGTAAAATATGTTAAGATCTTGGTTGATGGTGATTTCAACGTTAACATCCTGAACATCATCGCACAGCAAGTCCATTGAAGTTCGAGAATGTAACAACAACTTATGAAATCTTTGCCTTCCATTCCATGAAGAGCAACGCAGTCGGATCAGATGGTATTTCTCTAAGATTCATCAAATACATTTTTCCTGGTATCGTTAACGTCCTAACACATATATTCAACCGATGTATCAATGAAAGCTTTTCCACGACTTCCTATAGAAGACTGCTAAGGTGATTACATACATACATACATACATACATACATACATACATATGTCTTAACGAACCGCTCCCTCCGTCGATTCAAAATCTACCAATCGTCTACAGCTATTGTCCTCCAGTTACTGACTCCCTTTGATGTTAGCTCCTCTTCTAGGCGGTCCACCCACCGGAGTCTTTGTCGACCTCGCCTTCGCTTCCCATCAGGAATAGTGAAAGCGATCTTCTTTGGTGGAGCATCGTCATGCATGCGGTATACATACCCCAGCCATCGCAACTGTTGCTTTGCCATTCTTTGTTCGATCTTGGTGTCCCTATATAACTTTTATATCTCATGGTTGTAGCGCATTCTCCACTCATTGTTCTCACAGACAGGTCCATAAATCATCCTCAGNGATAATGTCCACGATTCGGCCCCATACATCAGAACAGGTATTATGAGCGTCTTGTAGATCATAAGTTTGGTGGCTAAGGTGATTGCTGTTCCCACAAAAAAGTGGAAATAAGTGCCGACCTATAAACATTCTTCCAACATCTTCAGCAATGATAGTCTGTCTCAACTTGTTCAAATTTAATCTGGTATGCCTCAAGGTTCGATTCTTGGACCTTTATTATTTAGTCTGTCGATTTTTGAAAAATGTACGGTACATTTCTACGCTGATGATACTCAGATTTTTCTACGATGTCTAGATTAACTTTCTCAATCAGTTTATTAAATAGACAAAGATCTTAAAAATGTTGCTGACTGGTCATCATTATTATCATGAATGGAGTGAGAATCAACGCTAGTAAAACACAATATATTGTAGTTACTAGGAAAAGTCACAATGTTTCATCCCTTCCATAAGTTGTTGTTAATTGAACATCTGTAAAGTTTTTGAAGAAGTCAAAAACCTTGGAGTTCACATGAGCTCTCACTTAAGCTGGAACAATCAAATCACCAAGAGCACTAGGGCAATTTACTTTGGTTTACTTTGTCTTTGGAATAATGCTCATATCCTTCCAAAAGTAACCAAACTCAAACTGGCTCAGAGCTTGCCTTGTCCATATCTCACCGCCGCAGATGTCATCACAGGAAAACTTTAAAACACCAATCACTTGTGTCTTTAGAGGGCTTTCAATAGAATAATAAGATTTGTGTAGGATCATATCTCTACGAAATATATACTATACTACGAAAACGCGGAGATAAAAAAGTGGAGGTTCTATATGGGAGACGAGACACACGGAAGCTCTACCAGCACATCAAGCGACTAAAGGAAGGGTACGCACCGCCCACAGTTTTCTGCAACGATAAGTCCGGTAATCTTTTGGTGAACGACGATGATATTCTCGATAGATCGCGAGAGTATTTCGCGGAGCTTCTTGTACAAAACAACGGCGATACAACTTCAATGGAAACACAAGAGTAGCTCATCGGCACCGGAAAATTTGGAGGATATTCTACCTCCTTCACGCGACGAAGTCAAAGGGGCCATAGCCAGGTTGAAAAGCAACAAGAGCCCTAGATCCGATAGAATTCAGGCGGAACTCATTAAAAGCAAGACTATCATCGTACCGGTCCTGATATAACATCAGGACCAGACAGAAATCTGCTTGATGTTTTTGAGAGAAAAGTGTTGAGAATGATCTACGGTCCAGTGTGTGAAGGAAATGATGGTACAAGAAGACGAGGCAGACAAAGGCTTCGCTGGCTGGGATGTATAGAAGAAGAACTTTCATCCAATGGTATCAACAACTGGAAAAGTACCGCCACAAACAAAACAAAACAGCTTGATTGTTGCTCTTTGACAATACTTTGATCCTTCAGTATGTAATCCGATCTGAGATCGCATAGCAATGCAAACAAAAATTTGTTCGACGTCGTGATTGCCAATCATTCCTGTGACTCCAATAAAAACTGCTCTCTGAATCTTGTCAAGTTTTTCTTGGATTTTAAAGCTGTTCACTGGACCATACGTATAAGTCTCACAATTGCTGTAAATATCCAGTAAGCTTTGGAGTCATTCCAATTGTATTAGGACATATATATTATGCAATTTGACTTGTCCTTATCCTTTCTTTTTGGCTAGTTCTAGGAGAATCTCGTTGATCACTAGCAGTTAAAGAAGAGTTGAGATTTCAGTATCATCATGATCCAGCTCACAAATACCGAAGCCACTCTCAGTTTATTTAATGCTCTTTCAATGGTCTCATTGCATATGCTGTTGAAAGCCCCTACAATGTTTAAGAAGGCAGCTAAACTATATAAGTTCTATAGAACTTTCGATAGTTCTTATAACCTCTTGAAGAGCCGATTCCGCCGATATTCCCTTTAGAAAAGTTGTGGTACTTTCAAATTATTTCAAAAAACCCAATACTTAAATTGATTTTTAAATAAACTCCAAAAATAAAACAAACATTAACATATTTATTTAATTTTAATCCCGTCACCAGAACAGAATCAAAATATATATCCAAACAATTTGTTGTCACAACTGTTTAAAAGCAAATGAAATGACAATACCCTCAAATCCGATAAAACATTCCATTAAATATTTATAAAGTCAATGAAATCCCTGAACCAGACCTAAAAACCTTCGCCTAATGTACTAATTCGAAAGCCACGCACAATTTTTAATCGCACAGAACAATCGGTCCACCCTAAAACCGCAAAAACAAAAAACAGAGAAACAAAACAAAACAACGAGACCGACTTGAAATCGAAAATCCCTCGTGTAATTATGGAATACATTTTCGCTGAATTAATAATTTCGAATAAAGTCTCTCTTGCGCAATAAAACAGGAGAAAAGAGGCTGTAGCGTCGCGTCGCATCGCATCACCATATTCCACCCTCATCACAGTTTGACAATCTTCATTATATACTTTTTTTCTCCATATATATATAATCATGAATCGCCTTTATCAAAAGTGTAGTATTTTCATTGTAGTCTTCGGAGAAGGAACGTCAACCACGCGCGCGGTTTAATTTAGCGTTTTTTTTTTTGTATATTTTTTTTCGAAAATTACTTTGCGAGAAGAAATATAGATAATAGAAGCGTGTTGTAGATAACGTTCTACCAACTCATCATGTAAAGATCATTGACAAAAAAAGAGATTTAAAAAAAAAGAATATTTTGTGAAAAATAGCGATGACAGACGGTTCGGTCAAAGGTATTTTTAATATATTATTTAATTGTGATTAAAAGTTGTGTGTTTTGGAGTCTGGCTTAAGAATCAGCGAAGAAAGTGAATTTGTGAAAAGTGATTTTTTTGTTGGTCAATTATTTATTACTTCTGAGAATCGAATAAGTGAATATATTTTCTTAATTATTCAATTTCGACTTGACTTGATGAATGCATAATAATTGTTTTGATGGAAAGAAATTATTTTGAATTAGCGCTTCATTAAAAGTAAGCTAAAGCAGAAATAATTAATGGCCTGAAGAAGATGCCGATCTCATCTTGATTCGTACTTCCCCTGACAATGGGATCTTTTTATTTTGCCTAAATTAGTTTTATTCTGCTTTTTTAAGCCAAACTGTTGACGCTCTATTGAATGTTATGGTTGGTCAGTAATTACGGTGATGTGGATTTTTGAACGCGGAAAGACTTTTACCAGACTTGGTTTGAATTTCATTTTGATTTATATTATTTGTGTTTTGGATAATCATTTCATTGTCTACTTTCGCGTATTTAGTTTATTTTGCACTTGAGTGAAGAAGCTAGATTAGTTTGAAAAGGTTATCTAACTGCACGTTTTTTTGTCTTGCTTTCAATGAGATTGCAATATCTGGAGAAATAATTCATTTTTGTGACCTACATTATAATGTTCAAAAGTTTTTGATAAACCTTCAAATCTAACCTAATCATAAGATTTATATATTTTAGAGAATTTAAAAAAAAATCAGTTTCTTTTTTATATTTATAGAAAAGGTAGATTTAGATATTACTATACTAATTCAATGTCTTTGAAATTTTACAGAAATTATGACCAATTCTAAAAAAATTTCTATAACTTTTACATTAACCAACCTAACAAACATTTTAATTTTTTTATAATTTTAATTATAGAATAATATTCAGTGGTGGTTACGGTTTATATATAATAAAAAAAAAATTTTTAAAAACAAATTTTAATGACTATACGTTTTTATAATGAACTAAAAATGAAAAAAATAATTTTAATAATTATGAAATTAATTTTCTCGACTCATTTTCAAAAGATAGTTACTTGACCTATTCAATATTTTTTATTAATTTAGACCCTTCGATGTCAAATCAATTTATCAACTCTTCTTGTGCCTGGTGCATCTATAGAACTACTCGTTTTCAAGGTGTTATCCCAACACTTAAATTTTCAAAAATGTAAACTAAGAGTTACAATTTATGTCATAAATATTTTTTTTAGTTCATTCTAAAAACGTAGTTTTTTTTTTTGTTTAAATTACTGAATCGTTCCACGTTTTTTTAAAAGTTAAAATTCATTTCATAATTATTAAGATTATTTTTTTTCATTTTTAGTGCATCATAAAAACGTAGTCATTAAAATTTGTTTTTAAATAAATATTATTTTCTGTTTTTTAGGCTTGGTTTTTAAAAAACTTCGTTAATTTTATTAAATATTATATTAAAAGAATAGTTGCGCATTCATATCCTCCATAAAATTTCTGTTTAATCGATACCCATATCATCAAATTCACAACAGAACGAAGTAGAAACGAAGTATTCTGTAAATAACAGATGGAATTTCATTGGATAGCACAAAATCATGAATAACGCGGCATCCTAACTCTTGACCATCCTGAAAGTCATTGTCATCCTCGACTAAGCCAATATTCAAAATTTGAGTAATGTAGCTTTACAGCTTAATATCGCTAACAGAAGTTGTGCTGCATATTTTTCACATTTATAGTGTTTTTTAATATCAAAAACAACAAACACTTATCTATATATCTTCGAATTTCTTAAGTATTTTCGAAAATATTTTTAAAGTCTATTTTACAAAAATCTTCCATCATATTTTTCAAACAGTTTTTTTGAAGACTTGTTCCCATTATAAAATTAAAAATTACTAAATTAACAAAAAATAATTATAAAAAAATTGAAAAAATGCAAAGCATTTAAATTTTATGTTGAATTTAATTATTTATCCCTATACATTTTTTGTTTAAATAAACATTTTGAAAATTATAAACAAAAAAAGAAAGCTCTTTATTCAATTTGAGAAGGTAAAAATAAATATTTAATAAAAAAAATTAAAAACAAGAGATAGATTTTCCAACATTAAAAACCCAAAATCTAAATTTTCAAAAATATAAAATTCTAATATCTTAAAAATATGAAAATAAATACAGGGTTCACACAATCTTATCAGGTTAAAAACAAGCCTTTTAGAGCCATAAAAACCCCTCAAAACAAATTTTAAAAAACCCTATGTAACGAAATATAATGTATTCTACTTGGCATTACTTTTTTTAAATTTACAGAGATGTATAAATTACATTTCATACAAAAGTTTCAAATTTAAAATTAACAATTTTAACCTTTCTGATTCAAAGAATACTCTACAAAACTAATAGTGAAACTTTTAAAATTAGACAATTGAATTTTTTTTTTAATGTAATGTTTTTTAGTTCATACTTTGTTTCGAAAAATCCTAAAATTATCTCTTTTAAATTGTATTATTTAATTTTATTTAAGCTAAAAAATTGAATTTGTATTATTATTTTAAAAACTGGTTTTTGCTATATTTTGAATTGTAACAATTAAATTACAATTTTTAAACAAATAAAATTGCCAAGACCAAAATCTTTTTCGAATTTGAAACTTTTAACGTTAAGAAAAATATAATTCATAATGAGCCCTACAAAGCCAATAGTGAAACTTTTAAAATTAGACAAGTGTTTACAATTGAATTACATTTTTTGTTCAATGTATTTTTTATAGTTTATTCTTTGTTTAAAAAAATGTTTAAATAAATATTTAAACATTGTATTGCTTTTTTGTTATTTAAAAGAGCATGATTTATTTTAATACTATTTATGAAATTTTGTAATCATGAAGCTTTAGAATCTTCAAATATTCATTTAGGATGAAGGATCATTGTTTTTCTAAAAAATTCATTTAAACATTGTAATTTTTCGAATTGCATCTATACATATTTTATTTTCAAGACAAACATTAAAACTAAAATCTTGAAATATATATTTTTTAATATTTTTATTATGATAAGTTTTAATTGAGTAAATTTTGAATTTTAAAGTTTTGTGAATTCTATATCTGTTAACTTAGAAGGAAAATTAATAGAAACACAANTATTGATATTATTTAAAAAAATCTTGAGCTATCTTTAGTTATTTAAAAAAAANATATATTTTTTAATATTTTTATTATGATAAGTTTTAATTGAGTAAATTTTGAATTTTAAAGTTTTGTGAATTCTATATCTGTTAACTTAGAAGGAAAATTAATAGAAACACAATAACTGATATTATTTCAAAAAATCTTGAGCTATCTTTAGTTATTTAAAAAAAATATTTTGATATTCTTAAGATATTAGAATTTTATAGTTTTAAACATTTTAATTATGATAAATATTAACATAAATCAAATTTAGAAAAAATTATATTTATATTTGAACATTTTTTGAATTCAACTTTTTAAAATAAATGAAAATTATTCTTTAATTTTGAAACTTTATTCGCTTCGTTTTCAAATATTTTTCTAAATTATAGTATGGAAAGATAATTCATTTAACATAAAATTAAAAACATAAATTTACATGGTTTTTTAAAAAATGTACATTTTTGTAAATAATACTTTAAAAATATACTCGAAAATATTTCAGAAAATCAAAGATATATATGTAAATATATATTATGATTTAACCTCGAATTAAGTAATGTTATAATTTGAAGATGGATAACGTAACGATACTCATNACATGGTTTTTTAAAAAATGTACATTTTTGTAAATAATACTTTAAAAATATACTCGAAAATATTTCAGAAAATCAAAGATATATATGTAAATATATATTATGATTTAACCTCGAATTAAGTAATGTTATAATTTGAAGATGGATAACGTAACGATACTCATACCCGATCAAAATCCGTTATACCCATACCACCCCTGGAACACCCAATATTTGAAATTTTACTGATTTTTTGTTTGTTTTGTAATTCAAGATCTTAAATTATTATATTTTGATTTTTTAATTATTTTTAATATTTTAAAAATATGTAATTTTTTTCTGAAAATTTTATATTGAAAAAGAGCACTAAAAAGTCTTTGTATGAACTCTGTAAATATATAAAAAAAAGGTAACTAAGTCTTTTATTTCAGGTTTTGTTTTAATATTATTATTGGAATTAAAAGTATGGATTTTTGTTTTTAATAAATATACATTTTAAAAATAAATGTTCGTAATATTTTTTAGGTTTCAAAAATAAAGATTAATTCACTTATTTATCATGTTTGAAAATGTAAACTTCAAGTAATAAAAAAACTAATAAAATTAATTTCTTAGCTTGCGCTAAACTACTTCACTATTATATTACTTAAAAAAAAAAAAAAACAATAGGGAAACAAATCATAAACTTTTAAAACACAAAAAAGCAATGTGAAGTATAAAAAAAATATGAAATTCAATGTTTTCTTAAATTTTATAAAAATCTGTAATTTTAATTTTTTGTGGGTTTTAATTTAACTAGTTTAAGTAACGGTTATTTATTGGGTATTTTAGAATTTTTCGGTTATGTTATTTTTTGGGTATCGTTTTTGCAAAAGGAAGCCTTTTAGCGTTATCGTTTGCCAACCCTGATAATGTTAAATTAAATATTAACTTTTTAAAAATTATAATTATACAATTTTATCAAAATTGCAAAAAAATCATAAATTGAAGACCGTAATCTTTCACGTAAAGTTACATAAACTTTCTGAATGTATTCATATTTTGCATAATATTATTCAAAAATGTAAATATTATGAGAAAGTTAATTTCCTTTCGTTAATTCACCAAGGCCGTAACGTAAGCCCTTTCGTAAAGCTACATAAATTAGCCAGTCATAGTCCTCTTCCAACGTTTTTCATATTTTCCATAATAATAATAATAATAATAATAATAATAATACACAAAACTACCAATATTTAAAAAAAAAAGTGAATCCTTCCTCTTCTTACCTTTACCTTTATCCCATCCAAAAATATAAATATTTTAAAAAAGTTCAGTTTCTATTGTTCTTCTGTTAATGATTAATATTTGTGTTATAATTTATTTTTATTTATTTGTTTAGTAGTATTAGTATGTTTAGTTATTGAGTCAAGAAAATTAAACATCAGATACTTTTCATGAATTTTTGAATTTTAAATTGATACTTTTGATCGACTTTTCGTCATATTTTCAAAAAAGTATAGAATGTTTGGTTTACCTAGAGGAGTATCTGAAAAATATACTTTTTAAATTTTTTTGGTAAAATTACCTTACAGTTTTGAACTAGTCAGATACCGATTTAGGGGGTCGTTTTCGGATGGTTTGGGAAAATTAAATATTTTTTGATGTAGATATAATCTTTAGTAGCTATCGAGTTAAAAAAACCAAACATCAGATACTTTTCATGAGCATTGGAAATATATATAAATTTTTATTGTTTTGCTTTTTTTTAAAATACTTGTGTTTAGTTTTTGAATTTTTCTTTGTTCTTTTGTGATTTAATTTTTTTTTTTTTTATTTTAGTTTTTAGTATTTATTATTCTTAATTTTAATGTGTTTATTTGTTTGAACCTTTATTGTTTTCTTTTTCATTTAAAATTTGTTTATTTTAATTTTTTTTTTCTTTTTCTTTAGATGTTTCCGTTTTATATTGGTTTTTCCTAGGATTTTTTTGTAATTTTTAGTTTTTAGTCCTTGTCGGTTTCTATAAGGAACAAACAGACAGACAGACACATTTGAATCTTATTATATAGAAGATAAAGTCAGTTTATTTTTAAATATTTAAAAAAGGTAGATTTATTTATATACGACTTCAATCAATGGCTTTGAAATTTTATAGAAATTAGGTCCAAATCCTAACAATTTTCAATAATTGTTTGCATTAAACACGTGTTTAAAGGAAACGCTTTTCTTTCTTTTCCATAACCGAAAATTTCTAAGATACCCAATAAATAGCAGTTACTTAAAATCGTTACGGTATATACCGAGAAACTACGGAAAATAAGAAAAACCTACTTTTTCGATTTTCTGAATTTTTGATATATTTTGGTTTTTGCTGATATGACGTTACGTTTGAATATTTTTACAGTAAATAGCAATAAACCGCAATGTTTTCATAAATAAAATACTTCGATTCCCAAATGTTTATTTTGGTAATTTTACTTTTTACTCTAACACACTCATGGTAGTATTTGACAACAAAAAACACTCTAAATAAAATCGCGAGTTTAGTATCTCAAAACAAAACTTCACAGAAAATCGTTTAGAAACTAAAAAAAAAAACCTCTAGAAAAAATCGCGAGCTTAGTATCTTTACAAAAAAAAAAACCCTATATAAAATTGCAAATTTATAGTATCTTAAAAAACTTCACAAAAAATCGCTAGTTTTTCTTATTTAAAAAAACACATTCTACAAGAAATCGTTTTAGAATCTTTACAACAAAAAAAAACACATTCTAAAAAAAATCGCAAAATTTGTATCTTAAAATAAACACATTCTACAAAAAATCGCAAAATTAGTATCTTAAAAAAAAACGCTAGTTTAGTATTTAAAATAAAAACACTCCACAAACAATCGCGAGTTTGGTTTCTTAAAAATAAACCAAACTTCACAAAAAATCGCAAGTTTAGTATCTTTACAACAAAAAAATTTAAAGTATTCGAATGTAATATTTTTTTATATTTTTTTTAAACTTGAAAATAGTTAAATATTTTATTGTATTTTTTTGTGTTTTGAAATTTTATGAATTGATTTCATATTTTAAAATATACATTTACGGAAAGAGAACACTTTGTTTTTCTATATTTTCAAATTATGCATATTTTATTTTGAAAACAAACAAAATTTAAATAAAAAAAAGCTGTTAAATGTTTACGTTTTTAGAATTAAATTGGAATATTTCAAAATCTTTCTAAGAAATTTGGTTATTTCAAAACTAATTTTTGTTTCTTTTGTAAAATTTGTGTTGTTTTTAGGAAAAAATACCCTTATGTACTCGATTTGTCCGTCCGTCTGCCGTAAACCTTTTGCAATATAAATTTTAGTTTGTTAGCATTTTCCGATATGGGCACGGGATACCTCATTTTAAAGCTCTATCTGACTACTACAAACTGCCATTAACAGAATTTCCAACTATTCTTTAATTTTAGTTAAAAAAAATCTTATCAGATTTCAAGTTTAACATCACTTTTTAAAGGTATTGATGGGACCCTCAAACCC
>JXPG01009384.1:496-15351 GCA_001015175.1 Megaselia abdita
AGAAAAGCAGCTGGTAAACACATAGGAAGTAAACATTTCTTAATATCACTGATACACCTTGAGTCAGCTTTGGCTCGTTGTGTGATTTAGTTTTTTTTTGTTAGTATTAAATGCAAAGTTCCACTTATTTTACGGATACATGAAATATCAGCAAATGTTATCACTCAATCACCCACATTTTTTATGTACTGCCTTGATAAAGATTATTGATACTGGGACAGAGCACCAATACTACCCGTAAATGCTCAGTGTAATACTATTTATATTATTAAAATGTAGTTGGTTGGTGCAGGTGCTAGCACTCTCGCCTTCTACTTGGACGATTCTTAGTTCGATCTTCAATGCACACTTAAGAATTTTTCGTTAGAAATTTGTTTAGTGTGAGTCAGAGATACAACTTTACTCTATTCAAAGAAAGAATGAAAACTAAAAGTACTGATGTAGAAAAGCAGGTGATGAATAAGGAAGCAAACATTCCTTAATATCACTGCTACACCTTGAGTCATCTTTAACTCCGGGTTTTGAATTAGTTAATAATTACTTGTAATATCACACAAATAAGAATAAGTGCTGCTGTAATGTTCAAAAAGAATGTGTACACAAATACCTAGCAAAATCTATGAATTAGCTCGTTAAACTTTTGTCTTATTAAATTATTAACTTTAGTTAAAATAAAGCAAATTTAGACAAATGTAATTTTAATTTACTTGCTTGGCCTAGCTAGTATTTAAAAAAAATATTTTAATATTTTAACTAAATAATACCTGTAAATAATTGAAACATGCATTTTTAGTCAAACCTTAAAGAGTAGTGAGTGGTTTAAAATGTTGTATATGTTAGTAAATAGCTACTTGACTATCTTCTTTGAACTATTGACTAACAGTTTTTTAAACAGTCCGCCTGTCTGTCCATCACTCTGATGTAACGATGAAATAAGCGCTAAATGTTATCCAAACTGGATACGTGATACCTAACTGACCATAGTACAAATAATAACTTACAGAAGTGCGGTTAATACCACTAGGTATACCTAGCGCTTAGTAAATGTTATCCAATTTAATATCGAGTCTTGATAATAAAGAGGAGGACTGACTGCGAATAACATAATTATTTTTGCAATATGTGCTTAAGAAGGCACAAAATCGGAAAAAGACCTTAAAGATGTAGAATTTTACGGTCTTCGTGCAAAATTATGTTAAGCATATTAGTAGCTCATTAGAACAACACTTCATTAGATAAACTAAATACATACGAGTTTTCCAAGTGAAACAATCCATTGAGTGTTTAAAAATTTAAATCCAAATATGTTTTCAGAAGATTGCTGATTCACTTAATTTTTGGCAATATTAGAAATAATTAAGGATATACACTTGAATAATTTACATTAGCATATATTTCAAGTCAATAAATTTAAAACAAGATAAACCGGCATTTGAGAGAAAATTGATTTAAGACCCATTCAAATATTCTTTCAGTGCATATTATTTTGATTATAAATTGAATTCAGTTTATCATTTATATTTTGTTGTGATTATATCTGATTTTGTTATTATTATGTGTTCTAATTACTACAATTTAATGTACCATTTTTTAATTTCCAACTTCATTAACAGCACATTTAATCAGCACATTTACTAATCACTTTTTTGCATTTATTATTATTTAAGTATGCATTAACATATCGCTCGCCACCATTTTGCATTTAAAGAACTTTTGTTTAACAAAGAAATTGCATTGCATTTTATCATATTATAACCCAGATTTAATTTCATAAATCACTATTTGGGAAAAAATAAAATTCACAATTATACTTTGTTTGGAAAATAATTATATATAATTAATTTTATTATGGCACTATGTAAATTATTCATTAATTCGATATCTTTCTGTGTCAAATAAAAAGTGGTTAATCAATTTATTAGTTGCTCATAAATAAATTAGCGTAAATATTTGTTACTGAATTTTTAAGAAATACTGTTCAATAAAGTTATATTCTTTCAATTTTAAATGAATTTCTCTTGGACATTCCCAAGGTAAAATCCTTTTCTTTAAATTTCCAAATATCTAGTTCGGAAAGAGAGTTTCTAACTTTACAATTAAGCCATTAACGAATTCTTAATGTTGGGCTCTTCTCTTTGAATAGTTACAATATATTATTACGTATAAGTTATATGTAATATTAATTGAACATTTAGCCATTTTTGTTGACTCGGATTTAAATTTTTGACTACTTAAAAATAATTAAAAAATCAATCATGAAATTAAAAAAAAATAAGCATTTAACTTGATTTATAATTAACAACTTTTATGATAAACTTTTGAAAAAAACATTTGATTTATAATATATAATACTATAATACCAACAAATTTTCTTAAACATTCAGTCTCAGTATATGTCATATTAATTTAAATTTTATATAACCAAACAATAGTAAATANATGCAAAATTAAGCATTTAACTTGATTTATAATTAACAACTTTTATGATAAACTTTTGAAAAAAACATTTGATTTATAATATATAATACTATAATACCAACAAATTTTCTTAAACATTCAGTCTCAGTATATGTCATATTAATTTAAATTTTATATAACCAAACAATAGTAAATATTTTCCTAATAAAAATACCAACTTCCCTGCATCCTTTCACGCATTGAAATCACGCATTTTATATCACTTGAATCACACGTAAATCACAGGCGCCTCTAACGTCCTTCAAGTAGTTTAAAATAAAGTAATATTTGTGTTAATGTATGATAAGAAATAAAAAAAATGCAATGTAAGAAAACATCAATGTAAAACAATCTATATTAAATGGCATGTAATAAACTCAAACAATAAAAATAAGCACAGTAAAAATATATAAACAAGAGACAAAATCAAAGAAAAACAAAACAGCTCACTAGCGATGTCTCTATTTATTTTATCTTTTGTTATGCTAAGAAGTGATCAGTAATTCTTAAGTAACAACTGTAGAATAGTAAATTTATTTTTCTAATTTTATTTATTTAAACTAAAACAAAACTAATAGACAGCATATATGTTGGCAATCGAGCAATTAAAAGTTCAATCAAAAACATAATTAACAAAATCTATAGGCCTTCGTCTCGTTTTGAAATTTCGATAATTTTAGTAAAAAAGCTATGTATTTTCCATACGACAGTCTTTGAACGCCAGCAAAACTAAAATTTCACAAAAATCACAGTAATTTGATATTTTTTGCCAAATTTTATGAAACGCACCTCAAAATAGGCACAAAAATATATTCTTTTTTTCTTAAATATCAAACAAATACTAAAACAATATACATATGGCATATGGCACAGTAAATTTGGAGTTTATTAATAAACAGTTTTTAGAAGTATTTTTGAAATGCCTGGATGATTAATTAAAGTAAAAGCTCACAATAATCATCATCAACCAAATCATCCCAGGTATTTCAGGTCGTAATTTTTAGATACTTTTAAGGCACGATCAGTAATGGTTTGAGTATCACTTTTAAAACTTTTTTTTAATTTACTTTGTATCTCTTTTTTGATTCGAAACACCCTTTACTTTTTTGTGTTTTCAATAAAATTGAAACTGCGCTAACATCAAAGCATGGGAGAGATATTTTACTAATTTTTTTTAGTAAATATTTGGATTATCTGTAGTTTAAGCGTTGAAATTTCATTTTGTAATTTATAGGACATATATTTTTATAACTTCTTAGATATATTTGAATGAATTTTTGGTAGAGGTAAGTCCTTGATTTTTCTTACTTTTTTTATATATATATTTGTCAGAAAGTCTCTACTCTTAGAACCCAAATTCTTCTTATTGATGATGTTTGTTTATCAATAACATTATATTTTAGATTTAAATTGGGCTCAACACACAAAAATATCGGGCGCTTCTTTACAAACTTCTTGAAACAAATTTAGCCTTTTAATTAACAAGTCGACTTTTAAGTTGTGGTTCGCGATTTTTCGTTTTAATAAAAATACTACCTCATCAATTTGCTACAACTTTGTAAGGAAAACCAAATTGAGGGAACTTTTTCTTCTTGAAAAGAAATCCCTCTAGTGGGTGATGAGTCAAAGGGAGTTTTTCTTTTAACATGTTATCTACAATTAACTTTCAGTCCTAGTTTTCTTCTTGAGAATTGTATGGAAATATTCAGAAGCTTTACAATATCTCGTTTAGAATGTTTATAGATATATCACATCTATTTAACACTATAAAATAGAAAGAATCGCATCTAAAATTTAAATACGCTTTCCCTTAGGATGAATAGCCTTAATTATATAATTATTTTTTTCATGACATCAAAGGTAAAATCATAGAAATATAATAGGTAAGCAAAAGTTATCAGAGCCTTCTAGCGGAAGGCATTTACAAAATAAACTATAACTATAAGTCTCCTTGAAAACTAAAATAAAACAAACACAAATAAAAAATGAAATATTTTTTCTTTTTTTTTTGTAAGTCTTCGTCAGTGTTCAACTATCAAATTTACATAGGCTTAAAAAGTAATTAAAACAATATAAAACTGATTTAAAAAACATCGCACCATAAAAATTAATGTTTTCATGACAATCGGTGTTGCGAAAACTATACCCTTTTTGAGGTGTAATTGGAACACTTCAAAAATTGTAAGAATGTTTTACATCTGTAATGGATTTCGCACAGTTATATGTGAAAAAGTGTATCAACCAAAAAAATTAAAAAGTCGTGTGTAGAACTCTCATACCTCCTAGTAGCGCTAAAAGGGATTGATTTAGTGAATCACTATCACTTAAAATTTGTTGTTTCCTAGGTATCAACTGTTTTTCTACAACTTGCTTCAGTTTTCTCTGAGTAAAGCTGTATGCTAATTTAGTATTTTGAACTCGGAATCGTAAGAATTGAAGGCGAGAGTGCTATTACATGTTGTTTTAGGAAACGCCTTAGCGAAATTTGAAGTAGGTCATTCATTAGGAAAATACATATTGTTTTGAGTGTGTCATTTATTTTATTTAATCAGTACATACTCGGTTCATGCTGCACCCATTTTAATGATAAACATTGACATATTTAAATTCCATTACATTTCACATATTTCAACATATTGGAATGAGTGTCGTACATATTTGACCTAATGCTTTAAATATTCATAATGTAATGTTTTTCTGCTTATTTTTGAATGTGTACTATACATTTCCTGTATAGGTTTCATATTTTAGAAACAACTTTCTCTGATAGTAAGTTTGAACACGAACTCGAGGTTAGAACTCAAGACCGCCATAGTGCAAAGCAGATGCGCTAACACCTATACCAACCGGCTGCTATATAATAACTAGATGCTTTGTAACAAAATTCGATTTCAAAAAAAAATATAATTATGTATGTATGTACGAAATATTAGCAAGAAGTCCAAAATCCATCGGGCAGTATAAACAATTTTTTGACTTCAATTGCAACGGATATTATCAAAAAATTACTTATAACACAAACTTCAATAGATTGTGGCTGTTATTCCAAAATATAAGATAGACTTAAGACAGATCCCTTACAAATTTCAGGCTAATATTAGTTCCTAATATTCCGGTACAAAAACATAAATTATTTAAACACAAAATGTAGGATGTTATATCAAAAACAAAATAAGACTTAGTATCCAAATGCATATAAAAATTGCAAATAAAATACAAAAGAACAAAAGAAGACATACAAATTTAATCTCGAAAATCTAGACAAAATTATTATTTATTTCTAAGTTTAATATTATTTTTATTTTTTGTAAGAAAATAATTTTGACTCAATTTTTTTTCTTGATTTAATATTATGTAAAACATTTTCACCAAATAAATACTTTTTATATTGTTTTAAAGTCATCAGGCACTACGTCTCAGGCATTAAGTCGGAACGCCATTTTCTTTACTCTAATAAATCAATTAATTAAATTATTTATATATAGTGCTCAAAGTCAAAAATTGATTTGTTTTGCAATACAAAAAACTTGTTTGACTCAGGCAATATGTCAGAGGGCGCTAAGTAACGAGTGTTATGTCGTTCAGCCAGCTTTTAAACCAGGAAACATTTTGTAATGTGTTTAAAAAATAAGAAAGGGTGGATAGAAATACAACCGCAGAAAGAAACCTTCTGTAGATAAAAATCAATCCTTTTCCCAAATATTGTATACCCAATATTCCATAAAGTCCTTAACTCAAATTAGCATAACTGATGTATGTTGTCAGCTACCCAAAATTGAATAGTGCTGACGAAATAATAAGAAAAGAAAATTGTGACGAAGGGATATAGGCCTCACATTAGTAAAATCATTTAGTATGCTTAAATAACTCAGGATATTTCGAAAGAACAACAACAAAAAAGATGTAAGTTTTTTCTTGTGATTTGTTTTGCTTTTAAAGATATTTCCACAGTGAAAAAAAATCGAAGAATCAGACGAAGATTTGTCTTGCGTCTTTGAAACATTTATTTAAGGAAATGTAAAAATAATACAAATTTCAACGGCTCTCTTTTGTCGCTTCATATATTATGAAGCTTTTTTTAATGTTTAGTTCATAAATAGGAAGAGGTAGATATACTAGACTTAAAATTAGTATTTGGATAAGAAGCTTTTAAAAGATAAATAATCCATTACAAAGTTAGAATCAATCTTTCCATTGATTAAATTGAAATACTTTTTTCAAATACCATTTTTGGTGTACTTTTTCAACGCAATATTTTCCAGTTTGATTCTTTTTTTCTTTGAATTCTAGAGACGTTTTATTTTGTGTATATGTAGAACAATGCTCTATATGTATATATCATAGGGAGTTTTTGAAATAACAAAATATTTAGTTATCGCAGGGTTTTTTAAAATTGAAAATGATAAGATAGTATATATAAAATAATTAATTAATTTTGATGTAATTCTCAATTTCAAATTTATTTAAAAATATTAAACAGATTTTTATTATTGTAACTGTAAAATTTAATTTTCAATTCCTTTTCAAAGTTAAAAACTTATTGTAAAGTTTAAAGTTAAAAGAATGAAAAATATTATCTCAAAACATTCCTTACAAGTTTTATTTGAAAAGCTCATATCTCAAAAACGGTTTCAATATTTTTCGAAAACTTTTCAAAACGGTTTTGTTTATATATATTTCCCTTTACGACGATACTAAATTCAAACCGATTCTGGGGAAGGCAGAATCAAAAATGATAAAAATCAGCACTTTTGTGTTAACAAAATCTGCCCATTTTTTTCTGGGTGTTTCAAAACTATTTACTTAATCCTATGACTTTTTAATTCATACCAAAAATAGCCTTCTTTTGGAACATTCAGCATTAAAAATGAGTTTAATAAAAGCTTTATCACAGAAAAAACTGAAATTATCACAACGTCATAAATGTTGAAGACAGTTTAAACATTTTTTAGAAAACTTTTCCAAATTGTTTGGTTTATCATAAGAATTTTTGAACGACACCAAAATTGATTAAAATTAGTTATCTCGAATCACATAGTGTAATGTTACATAGTATTTTGAATCTATACTAACTGATAAGGCGAATTATGCACTAAAATCTATACCCAGAAAAAGTTGTGTTAACATGTGGACAAAGTGTGTCTTGAGCGAAAAGTGTGACAAAAACCTGCACTTTTGGCAGTGAATTCTTAACCACTTCAAATAGTCAAATTAAAAAATCCACACTTTTTAACCATATAAAATAAAAAAAAACGGAAAAAATCAACATTTTGGGTAAACTTTTAGCCTAAAATTCTAAACATAGACAAAAAGTGGTGATTTCTTACACATTTTAAAAATTAGGATTTTAGTATTAACAAAATCTTTTTTCTCTGGGTATTTTTCTCTACGACATGTCGCGACACTAGACTTCGAAGATTTGAAAAGTAATTTAAGAAAACGATGTCTCTATATCCATCTGGTGTCCACAAATCCATATTGTGTTAATGGTAGTTTGTAGTAGTCAGATAGGCCTTTCGAATAATTCGACCCTATTTTATATGAAATCTTATAAAAAACCCAGTTTTACTACGGAACGTTGTTATACTTGCCGCTTCATTTGTTTTTACATCAAACTCAATCTTATACAGAAATATCTTTCTAGTATTGGACTACGAAACTTATTCGCTCTTATTGTTTATAATAAAACAATATATGAATATTTAATGTTTAAGTTCGCGTCACAATAAACTGTAGAGGCTTGTTATTTTGCAGCTTAGTAACTCGCTCCAAAAATGAAAAAATCTAAATTTGAATTTATCGCAAACTGTTTGCTTGTATTTAAACCTTCTTCAGTGCCAATCTAAAGAAAATAAATAATTAATAATGCAATGAAAAAATATACCTTGGACAATTTCGTTTTAGAAAATACCATAAAGGGTTAAGAAACTAAACAAATTCATAAAGTCGTCGAAAATTACAAAATAGAACACCATACGTAGACAGCACGACACAAACTGACTAATTTCGTATATTCATCTAAATGTTCGAGGTTGGTTGACCTATCTTCGTTTTGTAGAGTATCGGTATCGGTTCGCGATTTGATCTTTTTCCGAATTGCATCGTTAGAAAAATCACTTCGCTAATTCTTCTCTTATCTTGGTTTTTTAAGATTTTGTAGTTTTTGAAGTCAAAGGAATGGTTTAAAGAAAAGTGTTGTTCAGCCAAAGGTGATTTTCATCTCAACAGGTTAATGCATGTGGTTTTTCTATTCTCTGGGAGGTGTGACTAGTATAATTTTTAAAGCAATTCATACAAGTTATCTGATAAACGAAGTTCGATTTCTAGATTTTCTTTATCCTTAATTTTGTAAAAAGATTATTTGTTGTTTTTTTATTGTATAAAACAATTTTCGATTCCTCCAACTCTTTGAATAAATTTATAATTTTGTTCCTGCATATATAAGTTATTTATACAATTCAATAAAGTCTTGGTTTTTTAAGATTTTGTAGTTTTTGAAGTCAAAGGAATGGTTTAAAGAAAAGTGTTGTTCAGCCAAAGGTGATTTTCATCTCAACAGGTTAATGCATGTGGTTTTTCTATTCTCTGGGAGGTGTGACTAGTATAATTTTTAAAGCAATTCATACAAGTTATCTGATAAACGAAGTTCGATTTCTAGATTTTCTTTATCCTTAATTTTGTAAAAAGATTATTTGTTGTTTTTTTATTGTATAAAACAATTTTCGATTCCTCCAACTCTTTGAATAAATTTATAATTTTGTTCCTGCATATATAAGTTATTTATACAATTCAATAAAGTCTTGGTTTTTTAAGATTTTGTAGTTTTTGAAGTCAAAGGAATGGTTTAAAGAAAAGTGTTGTTCAGCCAAAGATGATTTTTCTATGTGATTTTCATCTCAACAGGTTAATGCATGTGGTTTTTCTATTCTCTGGGAGGTGTGACTAGTATAATTTTTAAAGCAATTCATACAAGTTATCTGATAAACGAAGTTCGATTTCTAGATTTTCTTTATCCTTAATTTTGTAAAAAGATTATTTGTTGTTTTNAAATGTTGATTGGTTGGCACAAGATGGCGCTAGAGCTCCATTTTTGGNCCTGCATATATAAGTTATTTATACAATTCAATAAAGTTGTATTAGTTTCCCCCACATAAGTTGGTATTACCATATTACGAAGATTAACTCATTTCATTTTTATGGTTTTTTTTGAAAAAAATAAAAAAAAAATTTAAAAAAAATTGTACTCGATTTGTCTGTGCCTCTGTCTGTATGCCGTAAACCTTAAGCAACGTAAGTTTGAAGGGTTAAACATTATCCGATATGGACATGTGAGACCTCATTTTGAAGGTCTATCTGACTACTACAAGCCTTTATCAAAATGTTGATTGGTTGGCACAAGATGGCGCTAGAGCTCCATTTTTGGAAGCTTTTTTTATTTTACGTTTTTTAAGCTAATTTTATCCAATTCTCAAGTTTTATACCGCGCTTTAAAGGTACCACTGAGGCTCTCAAACTCCCATCATTACTTTTTGGAATTTCTGTATACATAGTGACGTAGGGAGGCGATAAACAGTAAAATGGCCTATAAAAAATTGACATTTTAGTGCATAACTTCGTTATCTGGAACCATGTAGGGTCGTGTGATACACTATTTTGAAGGACCAATGAGACCAGAAACCCCCATAAAAATTTTGGAAATGCATGGGCGTAGNAGGGGCAACTAAAGAAAAATGTGTATAACTTTGTTAATTCGAATCATATAGGTCGTGTGATACATCATTTTGAAGGTACTAATAAGACCCATCATCCCTTAACAAAATTTTGGAAGTACATGAGCGCTCGTAGGAGTGGGCGAATTAAAGACAAATGCATTTTTATGGACTTTACGATTCATGGTATTATTATTATTATGGTTCCTGATATATTATTCGTGAAGTGAGGATGGGGCCAGCAACTGTGAGTTGGGTAATGGTTCTGTAAAGGTAATATTTATATTTTGTAGATAGAGTCTACAAATTTAAGAACTACGTTTCTTTTTTCCACTAAAGGTGACTGATACCTTCTACATTCTTCCATTTAACACGATGTTCTTTTAAGCTTCAGCATAATATTGTGGCTTCAAATTACCGTGAAATGCATGTCCATGATATTCTCAAATTAATGTTCAGGTCACAACTTTTGGAATCATAGTTGTAGACTATTTGTAGTTACTGCAAACTTTCTTTCCCAATTGCCTTTGGAAACTTCATAACTATCTCAATTTATGACATTTAAAAGCATCGATTAGCTCTTAAATGTATACTTTTTGAGTAAATATAGAAATCTTTGGCAAATATATATATTAGTATATATTCTTTGGCAGGTGCAAAAATGGATATACATTTTGACGGACTCTAATTAATGCTAATTTCACCGATTAAAGTGTACCGATTTATACCATAATTTTCAGTATTCCATTAGCTTAGTATCTAAACACGATAACCTTTAGTTATTTTCTTTATAAACATCTCCGATGTTGTTTTTTCTTTTCTGGAAATAGTTGTAATTTCTGCAGTTAATTTTTAGAAACACTACAGTTGTTTTGGACATAAAGATTACATTTTAGTATTGTCTTCGTATATTCTAATTCTAAAGCATTTATATCTAAAAGCTAGGACATGTATTTAACTGAACTAAAAAAATACCCTTTCTACTTAAACAAAAAAAATAATTGGTGTTATATAACAATAATTTTTACTGATTGCTCAAGAGAAATACACAGCAAATCCAGGTTTGCAAAGTTCATAAATAATTCCCTCATATATAAATTCAAGTCCAAGTCTCTGAACTTGTATTTTCTGCAATTTATTGTGGTAGTAAGTCATTCAATGATAAAGTTTTTTTTTTCATTGTGTGTCATAAAGAAGTCTATAAAATAAATAAATCCTCAAAACTATTTTTCATTTTTTGTTAGCTCTGTAAAACTATGATAAAGTTAATTTTGAACGAGATGTTTTGAGTATTCTAATATACAACGTTATGTAGATGGAGAAAGAGAAGTTATTTTGATTTATTTGGTTTCTATAAATAAAGAAAACAGTTTTTAAAGTAGAACATATATTTCCTCCACCCCAGCTAACTTTATCAAACTAAAGTTTACCTAACTGACTTTATTTTAAAATGTCGTTAGGTTTCCTACTTTTCATGTTTCGCGTTTTTCAATGTGATGTATTGGAGTAGTTTCCTCTCTCTTTCTTCATTTTGTGCTTAACAAAACTTTTGTTCTTCATTTCTTCCTGCCTGACTGCGGTGTTTCCTTCAGTCAAGTCTGTAATTTCTTGGATAGTTGAAAGACACAAAAGTCGCATTATAAACATGTATTGTGTCCCTTGCTGTTTCTGTTTATTATAATTTTTCATAGTATTTACTGTATTAAGACAATGCATTTTTTAGAATAAATGTATATACTATCGTCGGGTAATAAAAAATTAATTAATTTTTTTAATATGCGACGTGTTTTATATTAAATTTTTCTGTTTTATGTTAAAAAATATGGTTCGGACATTCTATAAAAAAAAGGAAACAAATAAGACTTTTATTCCCAACATTTTTGGTCCTTCGAGCCGGATATGAACCAGCGAACTATGGAGAGATGGTCTATACGTATTCTCTGTTTAGGGAGTCGTAGATTGTCTACAGTATAGACGTTATCAACTTTGAAGAAATAACCTGACTGTTCTCCATTAATTTCAAAAGAAAGATTTTTTGAAGTATTATTGTCCTCTCTATGAATGTTGCCTGTCCACTGAAAGCTTATAGGCTCTTGTTTACCTTGCAATCCCATGTCATCCGCAACGGATTTGTCAATAAGGGATAGAGTGCTTCCATCGTCGAGGAAAGCCAAGGTCTTTACAATCTTTTCATTATTGAATTTTACTTTGATGGGTAGCATTTTCAGTAATACAACTGATTTCGTTTGAATACAGGCTACGACATTGTTTTTGTCATCTCGGTGAAGAAGCTTATGGTGGTATTTTCCACAATTTTCTACTGTGCATAATGGACGTTTTCGACAGAAACCAAAATGTTTGTTCAAACAAGACATGCAGAAATTTAATTTCTTTACAGTGGAAAAACGTTTGTTAGCATCTAGAGCTTTGAAATGTTCACACTTATATAAGGGGTGATCATCCTTTTTACAAAGTTTGCATACCTTCTGGTTCGTTTTTTCATCAACTGATTTGGCTACGTCAAGGGCAGTGTTTTTAATTGGCTTGGAAGAGCATGAGGGACTTTTCCATTTGTAATCAGCATCTTTAACCGAAGAGCTAAAGGCAACTTCTGACACAATTTCGCAAATGTAGTTAATCCATTCAGTGAATACATTGAAAGGTGTAGTTTTCGGTCGTAATTTCAAGGAAATCATGTGATTAGCCCGCTGGCTAATGAAGTGATCTGGCAGTTTATCCAGTAGAATAGACTGCAATTAATTTGTGTCTAGCGAATCATCTTTTATTTGATGTATGACTGAAGAAATATTTTGCAAGGTGCAATTAAATTCTTTAAAATATTCAAGCGAAGTGATTTTGTTGATATTATGTGCTCTTTTAATTATTTCTTTAACAACGCGATCAGTGCCTCCGTATTGTATATTTAATACGTTCACGATGCAAGACGGATCATTACTAGATTTGAGCAGTAAATCAACTTTCAATCGAGCATCTCTCTTTACGTGTTCGTTCAAACGAATCAAATTTTCCTCGTTAGACAGTTTGTACTTTTCAATAGAAGTCTTGTATTGTAGAACGAAGTAATGCCAGTCGAGGCATGATAACCCATCGAAGTCGGACAGTTTCAGGTTTTGCGGACTTTTTAGTAACATAGAGTGAAAGTCAGAGTAAAAATTAAAGCTGGAACTTTCGGCTAAATTTGTGTGAAGTAATTTATTTTCTTCTAAAAGCTCTAACTTCCGCTAAGCTAATACTTTTTTGAAGTATTGTTATTTTTCTACTCACGGTTACAAATTCCTTACTTCCTTCTTCAAGGTCGATTAGTACTTCTTCTAAATCAATAAGTTTATTTTTCATGTTGTGGACAACCGATGACTGCTGCCTGTAACTGATGGAAGATGATGTTGATGGATTCGATGCGAAGGTAGTTGATTGATGACTTCCTACTAGCTGATGACTTACTATTGGCTGATTAACTGCAACTGATTGATGACCTCCATGAATTGGCGAGGACTTGATCTTGGTTAGTTTCCTAATGATTGATTTGGCATCTTCTAGCGAGTTTTCCGATGGCGCAATTCCAAGTTGTTGACAAATCATTATAAGATCATCAGTGTCGAACTCCTTTTTGGTGTAATCCACATTTGCTTGAAATAGATTTCGCTGGCGGTCTCTCTAAACAGCAGTTGATGAAGCTCCTGCAAGTCACTACTTTGAAATTTTTCAATTGGTGCACAAAAATCCATTGTCTTTCGTTTTTCTTCTAGCCACGTTTTAGTTTGCTATATTTTGATAATTTCTCAGCTGATTTAGTCACTGGTTTCTAGGACTAAAAATGTTGGAAACAAATAAGACTTTTATTCCCAACAAATGCATTATATTAAATACGTCATATTTGAGGAAACTTTAAGCCAGCCCTGAATAAGAAAGGGGATTTGCCAACGTTTCCAAAAAGACATAAAAAAAAAGACTTTTTNACTGGTTTCTAGGACTAAAAATGTTGGAAACAAATAAGACTTTTATTCCCAACAAATGCATTATATTAAATACGTCATATTTGAGGAAACTTTAAGCCAGCCCTGAATAAGAAAGGGGATTTGCCAACGTTTCCAAAAAGACATAAAAAAAAAGACTTTTTTGGTGACCAGTTAGTCGGTAGAATTTTAGTTTAAAAAAGTTTACGGGCGGAAGAACAGACCGAAAGAAATCGTAAGCTTCCCGCTCCCCGTTCCTACAGAAACGAGTTGTTCGAGATCTTCTTCTAGCTATACTTCGCACTTCGGTATCCTTAAATTTTAAGACCTTATAACTTAGTAAATAAGGTCTTAAAATAATTTTTAAAATGATGCATAATTTCTATTTATTTCGAGATACCAAGTTATCTCATTTCACGAAAATAAAAAAAAAATAAAATAAATTTACAAGAATACAAAAATATTTACCATTATCAAAAAATTAATTCGATTTTTGCGGCATTTTTTGCATAAAGAAACAGATTATGTTTTCGCTATTTCTCTGTGCTATCGCCATTATAAACGTTTTTAAAAGTATTTCATGAAAATCATAAGATTTTGATCTTTATCAAACTACTACACACTACAAAAATAGTCTTGACTATAATTTTAGAACAACTTAATTCGAATTAATAGAATATAGTGTCTATATATGAGCCGTTCACAGGGCAAAGGG
>JXPG01009430.1:223-11670 GCA_001015175.1 Megaselia abdita
AAAATTAAATAGATTTCTTGATATTCCACAACCATATAAATGAAAGACGATAGTTTGACGTTTCGGTTTGGATTCAAAACATTATCAAAAAAATGCGACACAAAACAATTAGTATGAGAACAAAAAGTGTACTCAGTAGAACCAACCAAGAAATTTCATTGTTTGTAAAAAATTAAAAATTAGAAAATAAATTCATAAAGATAGTTTTAACAATTCATGAAACAAAAATAAATGAATTTAATATCCACATAACTTCAAAATTATGAATTACCTCCAATGTATCAGTGTTGTTAAAAAATTAATACTTTAACAATTACATCAAAAAATTAAATAAATAAGATTTTTCCTAATTTTGTATTAATTAATTTCGGAAATTTGATGCAATGAATATAATTTATTTAAATATTTTTAACAAATCAGATAAGTTCAAGTTTACTCAACTAAAATAATGTAAAGTTATTAAAACATTAAAAATTCAACCCTAAAACAATGTTAAAAGACATCAAAAGTTAACCTAATTCCGGAACAGAACATAAATATTCCACATGCTTTCTATTTAATAACATAATAATAAATGTACCCTTTCTTTGAGTATAACCTAAGTAGCTGTAAAGAGAACTTTGACTAGTTAATTCTTAGTGTGTACAAGAAAAACAAACTCACTACACTTTTATTCCATTTATATCTTTGTTTCTTTCTATCTGTTTTTCTATCCTTCTAAAACAATACAGAATACACATATTCATTCAAATCATCCATGTCTGCATGTTATATGTTAAAAGACTCGGAAAAACTTTTCTCATTAAGGATAATAGACAGTTTAAATATTAATGAATATTGATTTTCCTGTTTTCTTTTTAAAAATAAAATAGTGCCAGTGCGATAGATACTCTCGTTCTCAACTTTCGAATAGAGCACAGCAACACAACAAACACTATATATACGATTTAAACTAATGAGTTGAACTAAGTATAGAGACAACAACTAGTTGCACTATGAGAAAAGGTTGGAAATTATTGAATTTTATTTGGATTTTAATGACATGATCCACAAAACTAAACAAAAAATATAAAAGTTTAAAAACTTTATAATCAAATAAAATTAATTTAAAAAATAAACAAAAGTTTATTATAGTGACGCTATATAAAATTTCCAGTAAAACTCCAATAATAACCCTCAACCTTTAAAAATAATTAAAACCCAAATGTGTTTCAAAAAATCTAATTAAAAAACTCCATAAAATGTTGTTGTTTAATAAAGAACCCAAAAAATCCTTACATTATAGGCACATTAGCATTTCATACAAGGGTCGACATTTCTAGAGTATATAAGATTTTTTATACATTTTAATTAAATTTTGACCGTTTTTAATTCAATTTGAAATATTTTGCTATTCTACAGAATCTTTTATATGGAAATTTAGTATGTTCATTTTATATTCTGGAATCACTAAGAATTTTATAAAATTATTTAATTTGAAAATAAATTGCGACAGATATATTCAAAGATATTAGATAAAACGCACAAAATAAAATGTCTCTTGAAAAATACATCAAAAAGATGACTTACAGATGAAGTATTGGCATAGCTACCGGACGGGTCCACAGGAGGCGGATAGTGGGATGCCTTGTACGATTCGTTCGCTATCAAGGTAGGGCTGCGTAGGGGGTTTAGCGTTTGAACAGTCCCCGGGCCCCGGACCTTCGTTGTAAAGGTGTGGTAGTGCTGAAACTACTAAGATACAGGAAACGATAGACTACGAAAACGCAGAGATGAAAAAGTTTAGATTCTTTATGGGAGAAGCCACACGCGGAAGTTCTACCAGCACGTTAAGCGACTAAAGGAAGGGTCCACAGTTTTCTGCAACGACAAATACGGTAATCCTTTAGTGAACGACGATGACAGTCTCGATAGATTTCGCGGAGCTCCTTGGACGGAAACACAAGAGAGCTCATCGACACCGGAAAACTTGAACGATATTCCACCTCCTTCGCTCGACGAGATAGCCAAGTTGAAGCGCCCCGGATCCGATGGAATTCAGGCGGAACTCATTAGAAGCGCTGGAGAGAGTTTTGTGAAGCATCTGCATCATCTTTTTTAAAAAATTTGGTCAACTCTGCAACTGCCAAGTGAAAGGAACCTCAATTTAATAGCGCCGATAAAAAGGAGTGCAAGAATTACCGAGGTATTAGTGTACTCAACGCGGCATATAAAATCATGTCTTTTATTCTATGTGAGGACCAGGACCGCCACCATTGACCAGCTGTTCATAGGTTTTAAACAAGCCTACGACTGCATCATTAGAGATGAGCCAATTGGGCATCCCGAAGAGAATCATCCAACTATGTCAGATGACCCTAGCAGACACGAAAAGTGTAGCTCGTAAATCAGGAAAAGCCTCAGAACCTTTCACAACATCCAGAGGTTTTCGACAAGGAGATGCTCTTTCTTGTGATTTGTTTAACATCTATCTGGAAATCATTGTCATGAGGGCTGATGTTTGAGCGTCTAACAATAACATCTTCGTGAAACATCTTCAACTTCCTGGCTACGATGATGATATTGATATTGTTTCGCGGGACGTGGTGGAAATAAAGAACAGTTTCCGTAATATTAGTAGACAAGATAAAGTACATTAAATCCAGTAGAGACACAAAGCAATTCAACAACATCCGTATTGGGCCTGGGTCTGATGACTTCGAGTTAGTCCAGGATTTCACATACCTTGGAAGTTCCATTAGCTCGAACAATGAAATCAAACAAGACATCCAAGATCTACAATAGTCTCATGGTATTTGATCTTCTCTTCATTAACTCGCAATTCTACATCTTTTGCAGCCTTCTCCAAAGCCAAAAATGTTTCCGCCGCAGCTATTTTTGTTCTCCCTATCTCATCAAGGTCCTCAGCGTATCCCAAATTCGGTTTGATTTCGTGTAGATTATGTTTCTTGTGTTGATGTTTCATGATTAACTCAAGCAGAATGTTGAATGTTGTTGTTATCGTTGGAAACGATTTTGAAGTCGATCCGCCAATTTACAGCTCCTAGTATCCATCAGCGGCATAGGTTGATGAGCTTAGAGGGTATGAGAGTGTCGAATGCTTCCTTGAAATCTAAGAAAAGGTGGTGTGTTTCTATATGAAATTCGTGAGTCGTGATTCGAATTAGTCAAAGTTTCAATATCTGGTCGGTGGTAGACTTTCCTAGCATAAAACCAATGATGCGGATGACGTACGGTTTTATCCGTTTATACATTATGGATGCAAAATCTTCTGGCATTTTTTCTTCGCTCCATATATCTTTACCAGAAGCTTGTGGAAAGCTGTACTGAAAGCATCTCCAGCTGATTTCAGAATCTCGGCAGGGATGCCATCAGTACCCGTGCTTTTGGTTATCATCATCCTTATTGGATCGCTATACCACATTCACAATTGCTATACCACATTCACAATTTTCCAGCTAAAAAAAATTATATATCTCACACATATACTGCAACAATCATTATTTTCCCCTCTGTTGTTTGATGATATACTCAGGGATGCGATTGACTCTAACCAATTTTTTTCCAAGCTGTAGTCATTTTTTGGTTCCACATTCTGTTAGATTGTTTTAGACCATAAAGTGACTCTTTCAACTTTAGCACTTTTGCATTTTGATATACCCTTCAGGTTTAGCAATGAAGATTCTTTCGTACAAGTCTTATTGTAAAAAATCTGTAGCAGCTTCCATTTGCTGAATTTGTAATTTCAATACCGCAGCTAGCGCTAGTAAATATTATTTTTTTAAGCCGCAGTAGCTCAGTGGAAGAGCAATTGGCCTCAAAGCGAGAGGATGTGGGTTCGATTCCCATCCGCATAAACCGTTGGTTCTTTTCTTATAAGCTAAATTGTAGAAGAAATTCTACCTTTGAAGAGATGATTAAGTAAGAAAATTTCCCACTTAAAATACATCACATTTCAAGAAATCATAACTGTGTAAACTTTTTGATAGCTTAGCAGTTTTATATATCTAGATTTTTCCACAAGAGTATTCGGTTAAATCTCTCTGCAACCCCGTTCTGTTTATGTGTGTAAGGCATTAATCCCGAAGTCCTCACATATTTTATTCATCAGACTATTCTCATATTTAGTCCCCTGATCTGATCTTAGTTTCTGGATTTTGTCTGATTCTCAACAAACTTCTTGAAACTTTTAAACCTTGCAGGCATCTAAGAAAGTAACAAAATACAAACTAGTACAAAAGGATTTAACTTGCATCGGTCCAAAGATGTCAGAATGGATAAGCTCAAGAATTATGATAGATTTTATTACACTATGAGGAAATGATTTACTGTGAGCTGCGCAAGACTGTTTTCCATCACCCCCCTTTATTCTTTTGATTAACAAATCTTGTGAATAAGACAGTGCTTGATGTATATAGGCATTTTTACTCTTGCATTATTTTAACAGTAATGGCAATTTTGGTCCTATGTATGCAAACAATGAGTGTCGAGTACGATACAATCATGAGCTATATGCGTAGACTCCAGTATCATACAACTTCGTACAAACACCTGAGACCTCAAACCTAGAGAGAGATGGAGACCATCAACACCATGGTTCAGATAATCATCATATGTATATTATGGCATGATCATCGGCCTGTAATCTCCTGGAAGACCTTTTAACAAAATGTTGTTGCAACAACAACATTCCATCAGCAGTCAATCATATGATCAACTGATAACAACAGCCACAATGATAGCAAAAGTATTGTTTGATTCAGTTGCTGAAGATTTCTTAAGTTGTATGAACGATGACAAAATAGGGCTACCAGGAACTATTTTCCATGAGTTCAGAAGTCGAATAATCTACCAAGTCGACCAAGAAGAAACTAAATACAATACTTCAAATGTCTTCTCCTGCTATTATCAAAATGTGAAAGGACTCAAAACTAAAACTGCCTTTTACATCCATGGCCTCTCATTTCCATACTATGACATACTGAAACCAGTCTTAATTCCACTGAGTTAGACTCTGATTGCAATCCAATATGTTCTTAAAGACTCTCCCGAATACGATAACATTTTAATGTATTGTGATTTTAATTGTTCTGATATATCTTGGCTCTACTCCCAAGAAGATGGTGCATGTTGTTATTTACCTATAGGTGGTTCTTCAAAATCCTCAATGTTTTTAGATAAAATTTAGATTAATCATTAAAATTAAAAAAAAATACATTATATGTACTGAAATTAAAAACTTTTAAAAAATAGATATCTAAGGTAAACACTATATGTAAGGCTCAGCGAATCTAGTGTGCGCCTCTAGAAACTATAAGTGAGCCTAATGACTAAGGATTCATGGGTTGATTGATTGTTAGATTGATGAATTAGCTGATTGAGGACTAATTAATTATAGACTGATGGATGGACTTGAACTGTTGGAGGACTTATGTATTCATTGGTGAACTATGATTGGCGGATGGAAGGACTGATTAATTAATTAAGGACAGATGAATGAATGGACTGATTGAGGATGAATGCTTTACGGACTGGTTGATTGATGGATTGATTGGAATACACAAATTTTGTTTCATTTCTCAAGATATGGAAATTAGTTTGAAGTATTAAGTGACGTAGAAAGAAGTTGACAACGGTGTTTAAGATACACATAAAAAATTAAATTTGCTCTCAAATATGAAAATTATTTTGAAGTCAAGGAACCATTCAAAACTAAAACAAACATCACTTTGAGGAAAAGTAAAATCTTGTAGACAATACATCGAATTTCGTTCATATTGTTTTTCTCAATGTCAATGAATTCCTCCAATAAACCCATCACTTTGGAGCTCTGTCATATAATTCCTTATCAACTCAATCACGTTGAAATTGGTATCAAATTAATGTTTGACAAGAAGATTAAATAGATATCGAATATAAACTTGGGTCATTCATTCATTCATTTAATATTCAGAGCAAATTCTAGTTTTCCCGCAAACTCGAAAACAACATAAACTCAAAACTTTTTATATTCCAAGTGCAAGAATAAAATGAAATTACCATGCATTAATATAAAAGAGTTTTTTGGTAATATAGTTTGGAAGCCAGAAGCCACAAGCATTTATTGGTAGTACACAAATTTATTGTTAATTTGAATGTGGTCCCAGGCGAGTCGTTATTGCATTATTAAATAGGGGTGGAATGGATGGTATGGGAACTGAATCGAATCGATTGGGAGACACTAACAATGTAACTGTAGAGCACAATGCACGCAAATGTTTTTGAAGGTGGGGTTGTGCGTCGTACATGAACTTCTCCTCCTCACATCACAAAACACAACACAACCGTTCCATCCCATAGTTTGACCTAATTTTAAATTCATTCCCTTTGTATACACAATTACCAAGAGAACTAAGGACATTCAATTCTATGCCATGCCACTTCATTCCACGTGTACTGAACGTACCATCAAACAACAGGCAAAGAAATAAAATCAATGCGAAACTCCCCTAAAGCTACATGTTGCGCAGAGGAACTTCAAACAGATGATGTACAGTACATGATGAAAACTTCCCCATCTCTTTTTTCTCGTATTAAGGTTGTTCATTATTTCCCTCTCGTGTAGACCTTGAAATGGGAAATTGATTAGGTTGCTTGTAATTTCAGATCTACAAAAGGTTCATTTCTGTTTCGCTTTTTTCTTTGGAATTGAGTTTTTGCGGCACTACGTGACTTATTTGACATATTTATGATGGAATGGGAAATTAGGTAAAATATTTTCTTAGGTAATAATTTAATAAAGCGGTGCATAGTAGAACTACATGATTTAACGAAATCAAAAATGAAATTATGAGGGTTTGAAGTAATCATCAGTACTTTTTAAGTGTGGTATCAAAGTTGAGAATGGGATAAGAGTTCCTTAACTAAAATTTTAAAAACTTGAAATGTTAGAATTTAAGCGATAGCGCCATCTGGTCTAGATCATGGATAAATCTTTCAGAATCTTTTTTGAAATTCAGCTAGAGCACCCTGTTAGTGATATTTGCATTTAGAAAGCTTTTTGCAGCTCTTCCTTGTTCTTTTAGGGTGTTCATGTTTCAGTGGAAAATATCAGACTCCGAAAGTTTTCTTCTAAAAAAATACCTACGCTTTGTAGTACGAGAAATACCAACATATGTGGGAGAAACCCTACATTTCAAATAGTGTGGGAGTTTTTCTTACTGATGTAGAATTTTATTTGAGACGTGGGAGTATTTATTACGAATGTAGGAGTTCTTAATACAAATATAGGAGCTTTCTCACTGATGAACAAGTTTTTCGTGCAGACGTGAGAGTTTTTATTACTGATGTAGGAGTTTTTAATAAAAAATATGGGAGTTTTCTTGAAAATAGTCTTAGATTAACAAAACTATAGAATTTGTTATTATATTTGTGGAACATCCTACATTAGAAATAGTGACAACTCCTATTTTTTTTGTAATATGATGATAATGCAGGAAAAGTTAGTTGGTCTCGTGTTTCTAATATAGTTTAATCAACACATTTTTTTTCCAGAGTCTGAATTCATTCTTCCATGTAATCGATGTATGTGGGATCTTGGTAGAAGAAATCTCTACCAAGAAGAGATCTACCAAGATCCCACTTACTAAACATTAGAAAGTATTTTGTACTCAGTAGGTCACAAAATACGCTGGAGCATTGTCATCGACTGGGTGGTCGTAGCCGGAACTACAGGACACGCTCCAGTTCTTCAAAAAATCCTGAGTTCTAGAGTCTTTGCTTCACTGGGTCGCCTAATTTATTGTGGCTATTTGACTTATGGAATAGTGTATCACGAATGATTGGTTGGAAAAGGCACAATACATATATCCCGTAATAGTAGAAATTGACTCTAGTCTTTTTTCTGAACCTTTGAATAAAGCATTGTCTGAAATAAAAATGAAACTACAATATGAGAGATACAGTATTATCCCACTGTAACGTTGCTTTGTTAAACCACTTAACACCACTAAACAAAAGCTAATTAACTGTCTAGACTGACAATGGGGACTGACCTTGAGTGTAGTCACGGGGATATTAATATTTTCTCCCCAAGAAATATGGAGGTCCAATCCTTGTCTACCAAAAGATCTGGTGTTTTATTACTCATTCATAATCATTGAATGAAGTGGTACCCATTTGTCAAACTACATTTTCTACCCATAAAATTTAACAATACTTTAAGTTCTTTTACCAGAATTGAAGTTGTTGAGATAGAGTCTAATGCTTTAATTGTCGCCTGACTCTAGTAATGCTGCACAAGCCATATTCATAGCGTTTACTTCATCTTGAAAGATCCTGTAGAAGTCAGGTAGTCTAAGCGGCCTGTTGAATTTAGAGTCCTGAATGTGATATCAGTACCACCGTAAAGACCCTTCAATTTCCACACATGTACCCGTTTTATCCCGATTGCATCAAGAATTTTAGAGGATTATAGATGATCGTCCAACTGATAGCAACCAATTCACGGTCAAAAGTTATACCCATATTAACTTCCGCATCATCATTCACAAACCATCAAAATGATTTACCAGTATATAATAGGGTTTCATTTCAGTGGATATCAGACTCCGAAAGTTTTCCTATCTACTATTTAACTATAGATGATAACACTGCAGTCATTATCTCGAAGTTGCCAAAGATTGTGAAGCGGTTGGAAGATCTTGGAGAAGTTATATCGGAGAACATTTTAATAACGAAGATTCTCATGACACATCCTAAGAACTACAATCTTTTCTACTCTTCATTGGGAGTCTAACTACAGACATGAATAGCAAACGAAAAAACTATCATTGCGAAGGTTTTTTTTTTTACTTGGAGGTAATCTGCACCAGAGACTTAAGATACATTGTCACGCACGCTAATTACTGTGGGACTCTTACTCACTAAACCCCGCGATCCAAGGTTCAAATAGAGACTAGTCAAATGTGGACTAACTATCCATTTTGATGTTGAACTTATATAGCATTTGATGAGGAAATATGGATAAAGAAGCAGGTAAAATTCGTCTTGCGTCTTCCTAAAATTGGGATGTATTTATTTTCTATCGATTGTGGTTTGAACAAAGGATACACCATGTCATCTAAGGAAAGTTATTGCTAACTCTATAACCTTCACGGATCTATTTCGAGAGCTACTTTAGTTAGGGAATCATTCGGAAATTAGTCGGGAATTATGCTATCTATTATGCTGATCATGTTAGCGGTTCATGTTGGATATATATGTTGATTTCTCCAAGCATAGTTGGATAATGAAACAGAATCATTTTGTAAGTATATATTAAGGATTTGCTTCGTCCCTTCGTAGCTCAGGAAGCACATCCTATGCCTTGTTCAACAAGGCCTACACATGATGGAAGTACGTACATTTTATTTCTGAAATTTTCGATGCGGCGAAGCTAATCAATCTTAGTTCATTGCCGTTGGTGTTTTTTCCGAATCAATGAATTTATAGTGTCCCCATGATCGTGGTAGGCTGTTATGATCTCGTGAACACATATTTCAGACCATAAGATAATCAACCACCATAGACACACCCCATTTCAGCACAAAAACCATCCAAGTGAAATAAATCCAAGACACAATCTTAAGAAAAAGTCCTGAAACCATCCACCCTATACCTTCCTCATCCCATTTACCTTTTATTATGTTTTCAAAATCATATACCAAGGTGATTTGGTTCCCACGAAATAATTATTTAAAAGACCTAAACCTAAGCTAATATTATAAAAGCAAACGAACAAAAGATGGTTGTTGAAAGAAGGATGAATATATATACATATTCGAGAAAGGAGAACCAATTATACGTTTAGGTTGGGATAAATCAACAATGACAGCCCGAGAATCCCTTAGTAACCAATAAATTTCTGTTTGCTGTACTGAACTGACTCTACATAAATTTCCTATTAAGGTTTCCTTTCATTTCCATCCAGTTTTAAAGTAATTCCCAAGAGTATAGCAACAATTTACTTTCATTTCATCGGCATGCTCTCTCATCTCTCGTTGTCTTTCCATCCCTTTCTCTCGTTTCTCTCCGTTTCAGATGAGAGGGTCACAGTATCTGCAAAACTTGACAACCTCTGGTTATTATACATATAAAGCTTTGTTGTTTTGTTATATGTATCACGCAAAAGCGAGAGAAGGCTCGACATCACATCGGCATAGCAGCACAGCAGTAGAGCAACACAGTATAGCATAGCAGAACATGCTCAAACTGGAAGCTGAAAACCAAGGAGGAAAAAATCTATAGAAATCACAAAAAATGAGGAAGAAAGAATACCCTTCACTTGCATCATTATCATATCAATCAGGCAAAGTAGTCGGAAGATGAAGGGTTGGTTTGCCTGGATGGATGGATGGAGGATACTATAGTATGTAACAAAGGAAAACGAAGATTCTTGCTTTTTGACGATATGAATGTTCAGGGTTGGTTTTGTGGTTCAAGTTGTTGGAAAACAGAACCGAACAGATCTCCCCTTTTTCATGGAATATGCTTTGTACTTTAAGGGTGGGGTTGTTCTATTCAATTCAATAAGATTGTCAATCATTGTCAATTGTATTCAACAGGTTGAAGTACAGCACTGAACTGAAACTAACAAGAGTGGTATCCAACATCCAAGTCATTTCCTGTTAATTACGCATTTCATCCAAACAAAACATTATCAAAAGTTGTCGGTTGTTGGAGTTGTTTTTGACAGTATAGTTTCATTTCAACTTATCTCATTTTTCATTTGAGGGGTTGGAGGTTAACGCCCTTTGTTGCCATGGAAAACTCGGTCGTACGAGGATGTTTTCTGATTGAACATCGATAATTTGATGAAATTTATATAGAAAGAAACTAAATCTTACATGTTTTTGACTGCTTTCGTTGAGGGGGAAACTATACTATTGAGGATTCTTTTGGGATAAAGGGAATAAACTTAATTTGTTTGGAAATCTTTAGAAAACGAGGTCAACTATAGTTTTTATTGCTATCATTTTTTTATTTGATTTGTATGTTTTTCTACTAAATGTAAAAATAGTAATTTCTTTACTAATCTTTTAAGTAGTAAATTAATTGTTAAATTTTTCTTAAAATTCATATTTATTAATTGTTGTAAAAAGTATAGTAAGTTTTTCACTACTTTTTAAAGTTTGTAGTTTTCTTCATTGGAGCTAATGGATTTATGGTGTAAGGGCGAATGGTAAGCTGGTGAAACCTGGATAATCAGAACTGCCTATACCTTTCATTATGGATCAAAACGTCGACATTTCTACCCCCTCGAAGGTCCCGTGTGACCGGGTAGCTCTGGGTGGTAGCTCTGCTTTCGTGGAGTTACTGGCTGAAGATGAATGATGAAAGCTAAAAAAGGAAACTCTTATTGCCATTAGAGTAAGTCCTCGGATCATGGCCCCCAACAACGGAAATCGAATCGGAAACGGAAAGGACTT
>JXPG01009432.1:0-34398 GCA_001015175.1 Megaselia abdita
AATTCTGAAAACAGAAAAATAATTCTTAAGAATCTATAATTCAATATGAGCAAAAAATAAATACTTTTATATTCTTTTGTTAGATTTCTTATATACCACTTATTCTAGAATGATTTAAGAGCTCTCAAACAATNAGTCGATTTTCTCGAGTTTTGTATAAAATATTTGAATTCTGAAAACAGAAAAATAATTCTTAAGAATCTATAATTCAATATGAGCAAAAAATAAATACTTTTATATTCTTTTGTTAGATTTCTTATATACCACTTATTCTAGAATGATTTAAGAGCTCTCAAACAATGCTTTTCTAAGACGAGAGGTCTTTAAGAAGTCTTCTTTCTTCTTTTCTAAGAAAAGAACAAAATAAGAAGAATTAAAACTTCTTAAAGAAGTTATGTGTTTACTGGGCAACTAGTACATGGCTAACAGAGATGTGATGGCTGGCCATCAATGGAATGAAACAAGTGTTGTAATTTGTGTTATTTTTATTTAATGAATGCCTTAGAAAATTAAATGCATAATGTAATGTAATGTGTCTTTTAATGTATTTCACATTTAAAACCACTCTAATATTCCACATACAAGAACCACATCAACCAATACTCCCATTAATTAATATCAATGAAGAACAAACAAACAAAACCAATGAAGTCGAACTGAATCAGGCAGTTTATGAAAGTTTCAAAGTGAAAAAAACCATAAACCCATCAACATCAAATATATCCGAGCATCTGTTTCCATGTTTCCATAACCCATCACAGCTCATCAATTCTATGAAATATATATAGAGAAAAATATTATATCCATTTAACTTTTCCTCTCTATCAAATCATAGTCTCTACAAACTCCAGATGACCAGATAAAACTTTTCATATTCAACTTTGTTCCAGACGATATACCGCGCGAAAATTGATATATGGAAGAATTATCGATAATAATGTTGACATTGTGAGAAAGCAACAGCAGTGGCATGGTATGGTATGGCATGGCATAGTAGAGCATATTCAACGAACGAGCAACATCCCATCCCATCATCAGCACACAAAATCCCAAACAGATAATGTTCTGTTTCTCTAGATATTATGAATTGTTGTTGCTGTTGTTGTCAGGAAACAAATTTTCTTGTTAAAAAACGAGGAGAATCGCATCAACCACATTATATATCAACTACATCATGGCAGCATAAATAATAACCGATAATAAATCATTTCGCAACTGACATTAAGCATACAAAATTTGAATTTCTTTCATTTTGAACAAAAATATAACCCCTGAAACCATCACATCACACACCCTTCCCTTCCCTACCACCATCGTATAAACCGAAAAAAAATAAAACAGAGCGGAGAATTCACTCAATAGTATATAGGAAAAAAGAGCACACTCGAAAGATTTTTTGTTCAGAAAGTTTTCTTTGATTAGCTGATTCTTGAACTGAATAGTCAGAATTACCTGAAACTTCTCAGTTAAGGGGAAGGAAATTATTTCAGTGGAGCGAAGCGAAGCCACAATAATGTTGAGAGTAGAAACGAATGAGCGAACACTATTATATATATCAAATATTTTCTTAACTCGGAATATGTTCTGTATTCGTTCGAAAATTGTAAGAAATTAAATACATTGTAAAATGTAAGCCACACTTAAAATATGAACGACACTCAATTAAATACGTGGCTTAAACATTTTTTTGATAAGCTTTTTGAGTAGGCTTCATATTTGAGTGTCATAGCTACTCATTAAATTATGTGGAATACGGACATTAATTAGAATATGTTAGTTTTTATCGACCAAATGTGTGCAGCACAAACAAAATGTGAATTGTACAAATAAAATATGTGCAACACTCAATGCAATATGTATTTAATTGAAAGGAAGTTAGCTTATGACCACAGGAGCGAAGCGAAGCCACATCTATTCTTAGCGGAGGGAAGGTCTTTGGATCTAGCAATCCTAATTTTCCTTATTTTATTCTTTTCTTAGAAAAAAAGAAACAAAGACTTCTATGAAGAGAATGTTAAAATGTTTCGAGATTCTTCTTAAAGTAAGCAAAAAATCATCTAGAATAAATAGTCTATAATAAATCTAACAAAAGAAAACAAAAATCTTTTTTTGCTCATCTCAACTCTAGACTCTTAAGAATAATTTTTCTGTTTTTAAAATTCAAATATCTTATACAAAACTCAAAAAATCGACTTTTTGTATATTGGTATATTACAAAAAGATAAAGACGAAAACAGTAATCCCGGATATTTTAACTTTCAAATAAGTAACTCTTCAACTAATAAATTTTAAGTCATCTGGAAGTTTACTTAAGAGCAATTAAAGAAATATTATTGTTTTCTGAAAGCTCTCGCTAGATCACTTTCAGACTTCAAAAGAATGTTTCAAGAAATATTTTAGACTTCATAAAGAACATATAAGAAGAAATGAGAGTTCTTCAAAAACTTTCAAAAGATGTGTTAAAGATTTCTTAAAGAAATAAAGAATTCTTTTCAAAGAATTAATTTAGATATTTGAAAGTGTTCTCAACCCTTCTTTAAGAAGTTTTAAAAAGAACTCTTTTAGACATATTTAGCACAAATAAAGTACTTCTTCTAGAATTCTTAAAGAAAGGAAATTATTTGCAAAGAAATAAAGACGAAACCAGTCCTGCAGGATATTTCGATTTTCAAATAAGTAACAATTTAACAAATTTTAAGTCACCTGAAAGTTTATTAAAAAATTGTTTGCANTATTTAGCACAAATAAAGTACTTCTTCTAGAATTCTTAAAGAAAGGAAATTATTTGCAAAGAAATAAAGACGAAACCAGTCCTGCAGGATATTTCGATTTTCAAATAAGTAACAATTTAACAAATTTTAAGTCACCTGAAAGTTTATTAAAAAATTGTTTGCAAAGAAATAAAGACGAAACCAGAGAGTTCTTTAAGAACTCTGATTTCTTTCAAAATATGTGTTGAAGATTTCTTTAAGATATAAAGAATTCTTTTCAAAGAATTAATCTGAAGGTGTTCTAAGCCATTCTTGAAGAAGTTTTAAAAAGAACTCTTTTAGACATCTTCAGCACGAATAAAGTAATTATTCAAAAACATTTAAGACTTCTTAAAGTATAGCTTTTCGAAGAAAAAATAGCGTAAGGGAAGTTTTCTTTCTTCGAAAAATACTTTTTCTAGAAGACTAAACCATTACTCGGATATTTTAAATAAGTAACTCTTCAATATATTAAATTAATCTTTTAAATTTGTCTCGTGTGATGGAAATGGAAACTTTAAAATTTTAAAACTTATTTCTCTCAGTGTTACATCTTACATTTTTCTCATTCCGCACTAGTCAGTCATGTAAAACCAATTTAAAAATATCTTATTTATTTCTCTTTACCTCTTTTTAAAAGTAAATTTAAAGTCATCTAAAAGTTTACTTAAGAGGTAATAAGGAAATACTATTGCTTTCTTAAAGCTGTCTCTAGAACACTTTAAGAAGATTGAAAGGAAAATCTAATAGATAACTTTAAACTTTCAAAAGAATGTTTGTGGAAATCTTTTAGACTTCTTAAAGAATATTGAAGAAGAAATGAGAATTATTTAAGAACTGTGATTTCTTTTAAAAGATGTATTAAAGATTTCTTAAAGAAAGGAATTGGTTGTCTGAACGATTTAATGTTTCTTAAAGATTTTTTTTCAAAGAATTTTGAAATATGAAAGTGTACATAACCCTTCTAAAAGAAGTCTTTTAGACAACTTCAGCGCAAATAAATTAGTTTTTCAAAATTCTTAGATTACAAGAAATAAGACTTCTCTTAGACTTCTTTTTGCTTCGAAAATACTTCTTCTAGAAATCTCAAAAAAATAAAATAGTTTCTGGGGAACAACTGAGGTTAAATTTTGAGCTGTGGAACAAAGCTTTCACCAGTTTTGATTATATACGGAATAAAATTTATCTTATGACCACTTGAGCAAAGCGAAGCCATTTATTGAAAGTTATTGAAGAAACCTAACAAAAACTTAATTCAGAGTCAAGAAAGTAAGAATGTGAGCAGATTACCAAATCACAACCATGACAAAGATTAAAACAAAGAAGATCACCAGTTATTCCAAGGAAAACACAAAAATGTAAGATGCAAAACAAAAAACCAGTAACCATAAGAAACTCTTTCTTTGAGTGTTGAAAAAAAGTATATGATAGGATAGAAACCAGCAAGTGCAACAACAAAATCAGTATAACAGCAAGAGCTGAACACAAAATGTGTATATCCTTGCTGTTCCTGGCCTGGATGTCGGTTGAATTTTGTGGGTTAAGTTGATGTAAAGCTATGAAAATCATTGCAAAAATGTTTACGTTACTACAAGCTTGTTAGAGAATGTGGTTAGGATAAAAGGATAGCGGGCTCTCTAAAATGTTAATGCTGTATACGTTCACTTTCCCTTTTAAACTCTGGTATTATATTTTCCTTTTAAGGTCATGAGAATTTTTCAAGATTTATATCACGAAGCTTTTATGTCAATGTTTCCGTGGGCAAAGTCTTTGACATCATCCACACAAAGTAATCTTTCAACAATCTTTAACGGAAACACACACAATGCATAATCCTTTAAAGTTTGAGAATATATCCGGTCAATTACATCACATGTATTATAATAGAAGTTAATGAAGCGAGTAGATAGAAAAATTTCTTTCATAATTTCCTGACAAATTTCAAAGATAATATTTCAATCACTTCTATATCCTTCTTGCTTGCTACTTCTCAATATTGATTCATCCATTCTTCAGCAATCCATCCATCCTCCCATCCAACCATCCACCCTCACTCCTTAAATCCTTTTGTATGTCTTCTTTTGTTGACGAGATCGTAAATTTGCATTTGATTAGGGATGAAGGGTTTTTCGGAAATTACTTTATGAATTCTTTGGTACTTATTGAGTTATTGATATTCAAAAATTTCTTTGAAGTAGTTAATGGAGTTGTGTGTTTATTAGTTTCTTCTTTGAACAATCTCTTGTTAAAATGTCATTTGTCAGTTACAGATAATTCTTTTCCAAATTGATGATTTCCTCATCCAATAGGGGCTTAAGTATATATCAAACACTACAATCTTTTTAGTTTTGTCAGAAAATCAAAGGGAATTGTAGGGTTTATATGTGTGATTTAGCAACTAATTATGTTAAAAGGATTCACTTTTTTCCTAAAGGTATTTAGATTTGAAAGGAGATGTTGGAAAGTTTATTTAATTAACATTTTCTTTTCATCACTATTTTAATTAAACCAAATGAAGGTTTTAAAAGTTTCATTCATATTTTTCATCCGTAGAATTCACAACTGATTTTTATTCAAGATTATTTTAATTGAAAACAAATTTAATGATAAGTTTGAGATAAATATGTTTAAGATTAAATTTATTTGACTATAATAGTTATCAATAATTGTCAAAGCTAAATTAATTTATGTTGGTATAATTCACAACTTTGTTTATTAAATATGATCTTATAATTCGCAACCATCTCTCAACAAACTAAGTCACACAAAAAGCCGAAGGAAAGAATTTTTGCTTTCTATTCTAGTTCAGTGCTTTTTTTTTACCCTTCTCCTGAATAGAGTTAGGGTTGATTCGAATTAGTTAGATTATCGAAATTATGAGGGTATTGCCAGGAAGTATATTCGACTGAGGATCGAACTCAGAGTGGAAGACGAGAGTGCACCATTCAAAAACCTCTCAACCATTAGCTTATTTTCTCAACTAGTTGAGCTTGAGATTAATATTCAAGAACTATGATATTAGACAAAAGTCCTGTATAGCCCAAAGAAACAAATCCTTCGACCTTAATAAAAAGTATATATTTGAAAAACTAATTGAATCCGAGACCTCTTCCTAAATCAAGAAAACATGTCACAATGAAACATAAATTCTATTTAATTTAATTAAAGAATCCTTGGTATTGTGAATATGTTTCGAAGAACCGACATACATTTCATCAAATATATGACTACCAATTTCCTTTTATTCATATTTACCATTCCAATTTCCCAGTAAAAGAAAAAGAGAAACACCAAAAAAGAAAGTAAATCCATGCGGAAAATGTTCATGGTATACTTTTGTACTTTTTGGTTCATTTGTGGCATAAATTCCATTTTCTTACCACAAAATCTTGTTCGTTCTTCATACATTCCAGACCAGTTATTCCTCTTCTTTTTGCTTACCCATCTATTCTTTCACGTTCATGCTTCTTGTTTACCCTTATTCGCTGGTAAGCTTTTCATTTTTTGTATCTGTAAAGTGGACAATACTAAAAACGAATATGATAGTTATTTTCATATTGCTGTCGTACTTGTTTTAGCAACACCATTACCAATGTTTTTTTCTTTCACTTCTTAAAACTCAGTGGCTTGTTTTATCCTGGGATTTCAAAAGGAATTGCAATTGTTGTGCAGTGGAATTTTATTTCGTTTTTGAGATTTCTTTTGTGGTTGTCTGTATTTTTCGTGGCAAATATTAACTATTCTGTTATTAACAGAAATAGGCTTCACTTGTATATTTTTGAATACTGAACAATGTTAATGATTAGAGGCTTCACAAATTATTTGGAAGAGATGACAAGAAACTTAACTAACTGATTCTTAGTTCAATCAGCTGATAATCACCTGATAAAATGCAGAATAATTATGAATTAGTGAGTATTTTCAAATTACCTGAAGACTTTATTAATTAATCAATTATTTTTTAACCGTATCCAATTATTTTTTAATTACAAGTTGTCTGTAGATTGAATAAGATTGAATTTACTATTCTGTTATTAACAGAAATAGGCTTCACTTGTATATTTTTGAATACTGAACAATGTTAATGATTAGAGGCTTCACAAATTATTTGGAAGAGATGACAAGAAACTTAACTAACTGATTCTTAGTTCAATCAGCTGATAATCACCTGATAAAATGCAGAATAATTATGAATTAGTGAGTATTTTCAAATTACCTGAAGACTTTATTAATTAATCAATTATTTTTTAACCGTATCCAATTATTTTTTAATTACAAGTTGTCTGTAGATTGAATAAGATTGAATTTACTATTCTGTTATTAACAGAAATAGGCTTCACTTGTATATTTTTGAATACTGAACAATGTTAATGATTAGAGGCTTCACAAATTATTTGGAAGAGATGACAAGAAACTTAACTAACTGATTCTTAGTTCAATCAGCTGATAATCACCTGATAAAATGCAGAATAATTATGAATTAGTGAGTATTTTCAAATTACCTGAAGACTTTATTAATTAATCAATTATTTTTTAACCGTATCCAATTATTTTTTAATTACAAGTTGTCTGTAGATTGAATAAGATTGAATTTACTATTCTGTTATTAACAGAAATAGGCTTCACTTGTATATGTTTGAATACTGAACACGGTCAATGACTATAGACTTCGTAAATGATTTAGAACAGATGTTCAGGGAGTTAATCAGCTTATTTTTAGTTCAATAACCTGATAAAAACCAGAATAATTATGAATTAGTATTTATTTTCAAATTATACGCCGACTTTTTTAATTACCAGTTGTCTGTATTTTTTGTTACAAATATTAACTATTCTGTTATTAAGAGAAATAGGCTTCACTTGTATATTTTTTAATACTGAACAGAGTTAATGATTAGAGACTTCACAAGCGATTTGGAACAGGTGACCAGAGACTTAACCAGCTGATTTTTAGTTCAATCAGCTGATAATCACCTGATAAAAACCAGAATAATTATGAATCAGTACTCATTTTCAAATTATACGCCGACTTTTTTAATTAACAAGTTGTCTGGAGATTGAATAAGATTGAATTTACTATTATGTTATTAACAGAAATAGGCTTTAAGTGTATATTTTTTAATACTGAACAGGGTTAATGATTAGAGGCTTCACAAATTGTTTGGAAGAGATGTCCAGGAAATTAACCAGTTGATTTTTAGTTCAATCAGCTGATAATCAGCTTAAAAAACCAGTCTCATTATGATTAAATTTTTATTTTCACTTTATACGCCCACTTTTTTAATTAACAAGTTGTCTGTAGATTAAATAAGATTGAATTTACTATTATGTTATTAACAGAAATAGGCTTCAAGTGTATATTTTTTAATACTGAACAGGGTTAATGATTAGAGGCTTCACAAATTGTTTGGAAGAGATGTCCAGAAACTTAACCAACTGATTCTTAGTTCAATCAGCTGATCATCAGCTTAAAAAACCAGTCTCATTATGATTAAATTTTTATTTTCAAATTATACGCTGACTTTTTTAATTAACAAGTTGTCTGTAGATTGAATAAGATTGAATTTACTATTCTGTTATTAACAGAAAAAGGCTTCAAGTGTAATATTTTTTAATACCGAACACTGTTAATGATTAGAAACTTCACAAATGATTTGGAACAGATGACCAGGAACTTAACCAGCTGATTTTTAGTTCAATCAGCTGATAATCACCTGATAAAAAGCAGAATAATTATTAGTCAGTATTCATTTTCAAATTATACGCCGATTTTTTCAATTACAAGTTGTCTGTACATTGAATTAAGATTGAATTTACTATTATGTTATTAACAGAAATAGGCTTCAAGTGTATATTTTTTAATACTGAACAGGGTTAATGAATAGAGGCTTCACAAATTGTTTGGAAGAGATGTCCAGAAACTTAACCAACTGATTCTTAGTTCAATCAGCTGATCATCAGCTTAAAAAACCAGTCTCATTATGATTAAATTTTTATTTTCAAATTATACGCTGACTTTTTTAATTAACAAGTTGTCTGTAGATTGAATAAGATTGAATTTACTATTCTGTTATTAACAGAAAAAGGCTTCAAGTGTAATATTTTTTAATACCGAACACTGTTAATGATTAGAAACTTCACAAATGATTTGGAACAGATGACCAGGAACTTAACCAGCTGATTTTTAGTTCAATCAGCTGATAATCACCTGATAAAAAGCAGAATAATTATTAGTCAGTATTCATTTTCAAATTATACGCCGATTTTTTCAATTACAAGTTGTCTGTACATTGAATTAAGATTGAATTTACTATTATGTTATTAACAGAAATAGGCTTCACTTGTATATTTTTGAATACTGAACAGGGTTAATGATTAGAGACTTCACCAGTTGATTTTTAGTTCAATCACCTGATAAGAACCAGTCTCATTATGATTCAGTATTCATTTTCAAATTATACGCCGACTTTTATAATTAACAAGTTACCTTTAACAGTATCAATTGCTTCAGCTGATTTTGAGTTCAATCAGCTGATAACCACCTGATGAATCAGTTCATTTTTTCAAGTGATTTTTAACAGTGATGCATAAGTCGATAATAAAAATCATTCGATTTCTAGAAAAACTTAATATCAAACTATAATTCCAACTCCACTTCAAACAGCATTCAATCACCTGCTAATCACCTGATTTTAATTTCAATCAGCTGATACAAAAACTATTCCAAGAAAGAGAATTATTTTCAAAAAAAATATATACAACCAAGACTAATGGTCTTAAAAATGATGGACCATTACCTCAAACCCTTCTTAAAATTGATTGATTAAAAGGGAATCAATCAACTCAAATGAAGATACCTAACAGCTCCGTTAACAAAAAAGGACTTCAAGAAACACAAAAACTCCGAGCCCTAAAAACTATTCACAATTTTATGGAGGATGTGATGGGAGAAATGAACATGAAAAGGACAATGTAAAGCGCAGTCATGTAGAAAAAAGGACATTAGAGAAGAGCGATGCATTGAAAGCAAAGCAAAAGGAACAGGAACAAAAAAAGTTACAAAAAAAAAAGAAAAAAAAAAAGAAAAAACAAGAATGAGAAGAAAACATGCTACAGGGTCCAATATTCAGAGTTAACCACCTTTACATGAAATCCATCCTCCTCTTCTAGTTATATAGTCTCTTCCTCTTGTTTTATCTGTGTCTGTGCATTTTCCTGTTTCCAATGTTTTTATTACTTTTAAATCCTTTAATTTATTTTTATAAAACGTCCAGGTTCTAGCTAGTTGCTGTTGCTGCCGGTTCATGGTGCAAACCATGAGACTCTGTCGCTTGTTCGTTCTTTCGTCCTTTTTCCCTATCCCTTTGCATTTGATAGCCAGTTGGTTCTGTTGTTGTCGTTAAAATCGTTTCTTTTTTTGCTGCTTTTTTTGTACTTTGTTCCCAGTTTAAATGTATAGTTGAATTAAATTGAGTTCGAGTAGTTCAGTCGATTGTAGGTGGTTTTTTTTATGTTAGAATATATTTAGAGAAATTTTCGGGTTGTCTGAAGGTTCTCCTTTTAAATTTTTCTAATTTCAGTTTTTTGTTTAATTTTTGTTTGGATTCTTCGTGTTGGTTTAAGGACATTAAAACCCATACCATTAAGAATCCCCAAAGGACAAGAAAACCACCTAAAACCTAACATCACTCCACAAATTTCTAAAATCTAACAACACTGTGTTCAAGAACAAATAAAACCACCTAAAACCTAACATCACTCCACAAATTTCTAAAATCTAACAACACTGTTTGTTTTTTCTCAAAGTGCCAAATAAAACATTTAAAATAATGGGAAAAATGGTAAAAATTTGTCGACATCATTCCTGTATAAAGTATCCTGTATTGGCTAGGAAGATGTGGCTTTGGGATCCCCAGCTCTATAGAGATAACTGTGTAGATACGTTGTAAAAATTCAGTGAACAAGAAAAAATAATTAAACAAGAGGTGGAAATGATATATAGAGGGAGGGAAATAGCAGATACAGATTCAGAAAGATAGTTTGATACTTTTTTTCACAAATGTCATTCACGTAAGAAGTGAACTGTCAACTATATTACAGCAATTGCATAGAAGTACTTTTGTCGACCGACAGAACAGGGTGTCAACGATTTGAAGTTGGTAATGTTTCTTTAAATGAAAGATTACTTCTTGAAACTGAATGCTAGAGGCTGGCCACATTTTATTGATGGGCGGCCAATATAATTAGTGAGTTTTTAATAAATATATTTTGTTTGGTTTTACAAAGATGGTATGTTGTCAAAGACTAGAAATGGGAATATTTCTTGTTAATTGAAAGGTGACTTCTTTTTCATACTGAATTCTTTCCCAGAGACTGGTCACATTTTACTAAAGGGCGGTCAATCTATCTAATTAATATATTTTGTTTTGTTTTAGAAAAATTGTATGGTGTCAAAGACTAGAAATGGGCAATATTTCTAGTTAAGTTCTAGTTTTTCTAATCAAAATTCTTTGTTCAACTGCCTAAGTAACCAAGTCCTGACAAGACAAGGTTGGTGATTTCTGTGATTGTTACGGTCCTGACAACTATGTCATATGACAGTCATATGATAGTCTCATAACAGCTTTTGGTTACTTGGGTGAATGCTGGATGCTGGCCACATTTTCCTGACTGGCGGCCAATCCAATTTAGAAAAAAATTACTGATTTTTTAATTAATATATTTTGATTGGTTTTACAAAGATGGTTTGATGTCAAAGACTAGAAATGGATAATATTTCTAGTTAAGTGAAAGGTGACTTCTAATCATACGGAACTCTTTTCCAAAGGCTGGCCACATTTTATTGAAAGTCGGCCAATCTAATTAGACAAATTACTAATATATTTTGTTATGTTTTACAAGGATGGTATGGTGTCAAAGACTAGAAATGGATAATATTTCTAGTTAAGTGAAAGGTAACTTCTAATAACAGCTGGCCAAATTTTGTTGAAAAGCGGCCAAGCTAATTAAAAATATTACTGACTTAGGTTTTATAATGGTATGGTTTCATAGCCTTGAAATGGGTAATATTTCTAGTTAAATGAAAGGTAACATCTAATCACAATCAAACTGAATATTAGAGGCTGGCCACATTTTTTTGACTGGAGGCCAATCTAATTAAAATAATTACTGAGTTTTCAATCAATATATTTTGTTAGGTTTTACAAAGATGGTATGTTTTTACATATTGACTAGAAATTTCGTATTTCTACCATCGGATTAGGATTCGCCCGGATGCGAGTTGCGAATTTCTTTCTTAGTATTTTTTTTTTAGTGAATGTTTTCCTAAGTACAATGGAAAGTTCAATGAATATTTGGAGACATAGTTTTGAAGCCGTAGTAAAATATAAGTGAACGGAAACTCGCACATTTTAATTTCTACGAAATGATGGAAATTATCACCAGCAATGCGAATCTCTACCGTGAAATTAAGATTCCTCCGAAAAGGGTTTTCTTAGAAAATAATAAAGAAGACAGGGTCTCAAAATCTTAAAGACTTATTATTCTTGTCTCAGAACAAAACAAAATACATATTTTCTTTTTTTTCTGACACTAAACTCTAGAGTTTTAAGAACCATTCACAATTCAAATATATTATACAAAAATCGAGTTTATAAATCTAAAAGTGTTCTCAACCCTTCTTAAAGAAGTTTAAAGAAGACCTCTTTTTGACATTTTCGGCGCAAACAAAGTAAATCCTTAAAGTAGCTTTTCGAAGATATAAGACTTCTTTTAGACTTCTTTTTTTCTAAAAAGACTTCTTTAAGAAATCTCAAAGAAAGGAAATTGTTAACTAGGATTGCAAATTTCTATGTTTTTGGCGATCCTGCCAGGAGAATCCCGAAAACCGATCACTTCATAAATAATTTCCAAACATTTTAAAATGTAATGTATCTGAAAGAATCCCTTCAAACTCCAAACGTTAAAAGTAAAAGAATAAATATTCTTCTTGTTTTAAAACAAACAAAAAAATACATTTTTTGTCTTTTTTTATCTGACACTGAACTCTAGAGTTTTAAGAATTATTTTTCTGTTTTCAGAATTCAAATATATTATACAAAAATCGAGAAAATCTACTTTTTGTATATTCGTATATTTAAATTTTCAAGTAAGTATAGCTCTTGAGCTAATTAAATTTTAGATCGCTTGAAAAAGATTGAAAAAGAACTCTAATAGATAACTTTAGACGTTCAAAAGAATGTTTCAAGAAATCTATTAGACTTCTTAAAGAATATTTAAGAAGAAATAAGAGTTCTTTAAAGACTCTGATTTCTTTAAAGAAATTCGTTTCAATTTAGATTTCTAAAAGTGTTCTCAACCCTTCTTAAAGAAGTTTTAAAAAGAATTCTTTTAGACATCTTCAGCGCAAATAAAGTAAATCCTTAAAGTAGCTTTTCGAAGATATAAGACTTCTTTTCTTCTAAAAAGACTTCTTTTAGAAATATCAAAGAAAGTAAATTGTTAACTAGGATTGCAAACAAATAAAGTAGCCAGTCCTCCCTTTCAAATAGTCAAAATCTATTAGACTTCCTAAAGAATATTTAAGAAGAAACAAAAACTCTGATTTCTTTTAAAAGATGTATTCAAAATTTCTCCAAGAAAGAAAGAAATTATTTTCAAAAAAATTTGAAATCTAAAAGTGTTCTCTTCTTAAAGAAGTTTTAAAAAGAACTTTTTTTAGGAACCTTCAACGCGAATAAAGTAATTATTCAAACTTCTTCAATACTTCTTAAAGAAGCTTTCACAAAAAATAAAATTTCTTCGAAAAATAAAAAGAATGCTTCAAGAAATCTTTAAGACTTCTTAAATAATATTTAAGAAGAAATAAGAATTCTTTAAGAAGTCTAATTTCTTTTTAAAGATATATTAAAGATTTCTTAAAGGAAGGAACTGATTGACTGGGCTGGTGAAAATTTCTAACGTGAGGTTCGCACAAGTGCTTATACTGTCGTGTAGACTATCATTGTGTTTAAAAGTACTCTGTGCGAATTTCTATGTTTTTGGCGATCCTGCCAGGAGAATCCCGATCACTTCATAAAAACATTTTAAAATGTAATATATCTGAAAGAATCCCTTCAAAATCCAAACGTTAAAAGTAAAAGAATAAACACCCTGTTCCATCAAGCTTTGTACACGTTTGCCATTCTAAATCGAAGAGTGAAATAGAGAGTAAAACCGTAATTTGAAATTGCAATATATTTCTATGTTACTGCTTTTCTATAATATTGTAGGAAAATATATATTATAGATAGATAGATACGATACGATTCCCTCCCGCAGTCATTTTGTACTTCTCTTTTAGTTGACAATAGCTGTGAAAATTGTATTCATTTTAATTTTCTAGGTTTCTTATTCAGTGGTTTCTAGTTTTCTTTCCTTTCACAAAATGGTAGTTCTCCCATTCACCGCTCAACAAATCACAATAAGCAGAACAAAGTGAGCGAGGAGCGAGATACTGAATAGCAGAAAGTATCTAGAAGCAGTGAGAAATTAAAGAAAATTGTCTTTTTAGTTGTCAATGCGGATGAAAGATGGTAGAATTATTAATGGTTTTCATTTGTTGTGAACAGTGAACATAATGAGTGGAAATATTGTGGGAGGGGGTAGTATTAAGTGAGTACTTTTCCTTTTTGTTTTCATGACAGAAACAGGATTGTTTTTCAAGGGCTCTTCTCCTTTTTCCTCTTTTTTTGTTCTCCATCCTGTTTCTTTCCCTTTTCTTTTCACGGATTTACTTTATCGCATTACTAGTACTACTAGTAGCTCTTCATGCCATGCCATGCCATGCCAGCCAACTACATGAAAGGACGAGGACGAGGACTAGCTTCTGGCATTTTTCTTAACTTCATTACAGGGATTGTGTTGTTGATGTTTATCGGGTTTTCTCGATTGATTTATTGTAGAAAATCAAAGGCAGGGAGACTTGGAGAGAGGATATCGTCTCTTAGGGATTCCTGTTGTGGATTTTGTGGTATTACTCGAAGTGAAGTGGGTAATATAATATTTTCTGCGTGAAATATCCTTAAGACAGTAATTCTATAGGGCAATATTTAATTTGAATATGAGAACATCACCAGATGTACTGAAACTGACACCCGAAACATGTTTGTTGGGGGTTTTAAATTTATGGACATTTTTTGAACGTCAATCATTTGAATTGAATATTGATATGGGCGTTTCTATTTCCTTCAAATTTATGGTTTCAATTACTTTTTGACAGCTCTTTTTTTTCTTCATCAAAAGAGATAATGGTTCGTGAGGCAGGAATTTTTCTTGATAATAAGAGGGAATGTTGGGTTTTAGGAAGGCATCGAAAAAAACAAGAACTTTAATGTTAGGTTTTAGGCAAGCATCGTATTGGCCTCAGCTCTCTCGTTTTATGGTCAGCCAGTTTCTAGTCCTTACATTTTAATGTGATCCGAAACAATCCAAGAACTAAGACTGAATGTTAGATTTAATTAAACATCGAGTTGTCCTCGATCCACAAACAAGAGCGAATAGTAAATGTTAGATTTTAGGCAAGCATCGAATCTTCCTCATCTCGCTCGTTTTATGGCCAGATAGTTTCTAGTCCTTACATTTTAATGTGATCCGAAATAAGCCAAGAACTAAGACTGAATGTTAGATTTAATTAAACATCGAGTTGTCCTCGATCCACAAACAAGAGCGAATAGTAAATGTTAGATTTTAGGCAAGCATCGAATCTTCCTCATCTCGCTCGTTTTATGGCCAGATAGTTTCTAGTCCTTACATTTTAATGTGATCCGAAATAAGCCAAGAACTAAGACTGAATGTTAGATTTAATTAAACATCGAGTTGTCCTCGATCCACAAACAAGAGCGAATAGTAAATGTTAGATTTTAGGCAAGCATCGAATCTTCCTCATCTCGCTCGTTTTATGGCCAGATAGTTTCTAGTCCTTACATTTTAATGTGATCCGAAATAAGCCAAGAACTAAGACTGAATGTTAGATTTAATTAAACATCGAGTTGTCCTCGATCCACAAACAAGAGCGAATAGTAAATGTTAGATTTTAGGCAAGCATCGAATCTTCCTCATCTCGCTCGTTTTATGGCCAGATAGTTTCTAGTCCTTACATTTTAATGTGATCCGAAATAAGCCAAGAACTAAGACTGAATGTTAGATTTAATTAAACATCGAGTTGTCCTCGATCCACAAACAAGAGCGAATAGTAAATGTTAGATTTTAGGCAAGCATCGAATCTTCCTCATCTCGCTCGTTTTATGGCCAGATAGTTTCTAGTCCTTACATTTTAATGTGATCCGAAATAAGCCAAGAACTAAGACTGAATGTTAGATTTAATTAAACATCGAGTTGGCCTCAGCTCTCTCGTTTTATGGCCAGCCAGTTTGCTAGTCCTTACATGTGGAAAATGCTATGATCAGAACTAACTAAGGCAAGAACTAAGAGTGGATGTTAGATTTCATACATCAGACATCAATGAACAAGAACTAATAGTGAATGCTAGATTTAATAAAACATCGAGTTGGCCTCAGCTCTCTCGTTTTATGGCCAGTCAATTAGCTAGTCCTTGTACATTGAAGATGCTATGATTAGAGCTAAGAGTGAATATTAGTTTTCATACATCAGACATCATAAAACAAGAACTAATAGTGAATGTTTGATCATAGGCATACTTTTTGAACATTTTCGTATTCATGCTATGAACAGAAACAAGACAAGAACCAAGAACTAATACTGAATGTTAAATTTAATGAAACATCGAAGTAGATGATGTATAATGTCAGTGAAATTGTCAACACGCCAAGTTTTCCTAGCATGAAACAATCTAACATCTTTGATATCCTTATTAGCAGCTTCCAAAGCTTCTTCGGATACGAAATTTGTTGGTATTTTTTAAAAGTATTTCGTTGTCATCTAATAAAACCTTATATTTTTCATTAACCATACATGAAGAAGTTGGTTGGTGTAGGTGCTGGCACTCTCGCCTTCCAGTCTGACGTTTCTAAGTTTGATCCCCAGTGCACACCTCAGAATTTTTCGTAAGAAATTTTTTTTCGTGTGAGTCGGATATACTACCTGACGCCACCCTCGTCGTTTCGATGTTGATGAAATAAAATGATACCTCTAACACACTCGTTAAAATAGCAGACAGCTCATCATCTGACTCTATTCAGCGGAAGAGGGAAAACTAACAACTCTTTATATCAAACTTCTTATTACATTGTAATGTAATTCGCGGCTAAGAAATAACTATTTTCGCTTTAATAATTGTTATTTATTAGAAATTTTAAATTAGACCGGGGTTAGAAGGATAGGCTTAAGCTTCAGGGTAATTCTTTCATCACTCAGGAAAAATATACAAACTTTCAGTGAATACCTGATTTTTTTAAGTGTGCAAATAAACATTAAACGCAAGTTTAATAGAATAGTCATAGCTAAAAAAAGGCGCCAAAATGCGCTACTAATTTTTGCAGGATCGATGAAGAATATGCGGAGGTACAAACCATAGAAAAACTATAACCACAATTCTCCGCAATTTTTGAGATATCCCACTTTAAACTTGAAATTTAAGGAGAAATCTACCTCTGCCCATAAAATTGGGTAAAATATAAATTTTATTTTATTTTTCTTAAAATTCTCATAAAAAATCTTGCAGATAATACAAATATTTTTACGAAACTAAAATATCTTCTACTAAAGCTGTGCAGCATCATTTTGAAAATGACCCTAAATTTACTCCTATTTAAAGAAAAAATTAATTTTTTGACTTTGAAGTTCAATTAAAAATCAGCGGTTTCATATATAAAACAAAATTTCACACATTTTTTTAAGCTTTGGAATGTCTGTAACAAGACCCCATAACAAAAAAATAAAAAAAAAGGGCATAGATTTGGCCTCAACTCCCTCGTTTTATGGCCAGCCAATCTTATAATCCTTATTTTTTAAACATAGTCGCATTCATGCTATGAACAGAAACAAGACAAGAACTAAGAGCCACTAAGTTTACCGCCTTTTCGGAAGTATATTGGATATCCATTACATTTTGAACAAGCTGGCCATACCATCAGAAAGTTGACAAACACCACAATCAAGTCTGAATTGCTATTGGACGGTCATCTTCAACATCTTGCAACGATAAAAATAAAACATGACTTCAAGCAATTACCAAAAATACCATCCCAAAAGTAATCAAAAACCAAAGGAAGAAATAAATATAACACGGTAAATTAACAAGAACAACCGTCACCATCAATCAAATTAGATTTCATTTCTTCAACAATCAATTCAATCAACTAACCCGCAAAATCCTATTAATCAATGCAGAAAGGAAAAAGGATACTATGTACTGACTGCAATGGCAATGAAAGCAAAAGCAAGGAAACAACGAAGGAAAGAAAGAAACCAATGGTAACGATAAAACACCACTCAATGTTGACTCAACGAGTGCAAATTAATCTCGTTAGAATGCCAAAGAAAATATTAAATCGAGTGTGAAGAATAATTCTAATGAATAGATTAAGAGGGTTATAGTATGGTTTTCGTCGTCGTCGTCCTTTTCCTTGTCCTTTCATCCCTTCCTCCCTCTGGAAGATTTAGATGTTCAGTAAGTTTCGTTTTAATTAGACTGGTATTTGAGGGTTATTAATGTATGAAACATCCCATGAATCACAAACGAAAAAAAGGATGTAATATCAAAAGGATCAAGAAATTTATGAATGCAAAGAAAAAATACCAACTTTCTGTACATATTGGTTGGTAGTAGTAATTCCAGACCAAAAACATTCATTTCCAAATAGAAATTGAAAAGGATTAAAGGAATTACTATAGCTGAATGTATTTTTGGAACGACCCTTGATTAAGTTTTGAGCATATTGTACTTATTTAGTATTGTGGATAAGGACGTTTGGGTTTTGCTCTTATATGTGAGGACACTGAGGAAATTATTTGACTTGGTTTGAGGGTTTTTTTTGTAATGGTTTTGGACTTTTTTTTATTATTCGTATTCTTGGAAGACTATGGACTTCGTTTTCGGGAGGAAGTGTATCAAGGAGTAAGTTACTCTACACCCAGAAGAAAAATAACAAGTTTTTCTGCAAACGAAATCCAGAAATTCTGAAAAGTTGCATTTTAAGAATTTCCGAACAAAATTCACCAACAATCTGAAAAAATGTAGAAAACCTGATAAAAATTCAATGGTCGCTTTGGCTGCATGCATAGCAAAGTCGACCCTAAGTCAAAGCATATGTTGTTGGTTCAACCCTTCACATTTTTCACTTTTTTGCTTTTGGTATTTATTTTCAGAAAATCTGAAAAATTTTCAGGTTTTCTTAAAAAGTTTTTCAGAAAATCATGCTTTCTTTGCAGGAAACCTGAAAAAAATAGCAAATCTAAATTGGAAGCAAAAAAAAAGCAGAAATCTGTCATAATATAGCAAATTTCTGCAAAACTAGCTCTGGGTGTATGAATTAAGTGAAATAAAGCTCAAATATTTAATTTTTAGAAAGGAATCGTAGAAGGAGTGAGCATAGACAAAGAATAGATAAGACAAATGTAGTAGGCTGATGTTTTCCATTGAAACATGAAAAAAAGCTTCAAAGAGCTGATTCTGAATGCAAATATTACTAACATCATGCTTCGGCTGGAGTGGAAAACATCAAAGCCCGAAATTTTGCAAATCTATGATTTGTCTATGGCCTGAGAGAAGTGAAGCGATGTAGGCAGGCAGTATTATGAAGAAATCACTATCCTAGTGAGATTCAGTGAAGCGAAGTCTAGTTATTGAGCGAATATTAGCTCTTCTTGGCATCAGCGAGTAAACTCTCTAAAGAGGATCCCGAGAAACTACCACCTCCCTCAATCGCTGATATAAAAGCGGTCATATCGATTTTGAAGAACTACATAAGTGCTGGATCTGATGGGATATCATCTGAGCACTTAGAAGATGCAGGTAAGTATTTTGTTGAGCACTTGCACCATCTTTTAGTACATATATGGTCGACTAAGCGAGTAGAGCCTGCATACAAGAGCGCCTGAATCTAAATCTTAACACCATCATGAGACAATGCGGTTTCTTCCAGGAAAATCCACCATTGATCAGGTCCTACGCTTCGACAAATATTGGAAAAGACCTCATAATTCCAAATTGATACGCATCACATTTTTATTGATCTCAGACAGGCTGTATCATTAGAGATGAGCTATACATACATATGAGCTATATATAGTGATGGAACTAGGCATTCCTAAGAGACTCATCCTGCTATGTCAGATGACCACACAAGGGTTCAACTGAGCTGTTTAATATATGCCTGGAAATCATTGTTCNTGATCTCAAACAGACAGGCTGTATCATTAGAGATGAGCTATACTCTACATAAGTGCTGGATCTGATGGGATATCAGCTGAGCTCTTAAAACATGCAGGTGAGTATTTTGTTGAGTACTTGCACCGTCTTTTAGTACATATATGGTCGACTAAATCTAAATCTTAACACCATCATCGGACAATGCGGTTTACTTCCAGGAAAATCCACCACTGATCAGGTCCTACGCTTCGACAAATATTGGAAAAGACCTCATAATTCCAAATTGATACGCATCACATTTTTATCGATCTCAGACAGGCTGTATCATTAGAGATGAGCTATACATACATATGAGCTATATATAGTGATGGAACTAGGCATTCCTAAGAGACTCATCCTGCTATGTCAGATGACCACACAAGGGTTCAACTGAGCTGTTTAATATATGCCTGGAAATCATTGTTCGAAGATCTAACATCAGAACATCCAGCAGCGTAATTACCAAGTCAACTTTTGGCGTAAGCATATGACATTGACGTCGTGACAAGAAACATAGAATATTTGAGCAGAAGCTACAACTACATCAGTAGACATTCTACATCAATGGTCCTCATAGTGAATATCGAGAAGACCAAGTATTGACAAGTTTAAGTCAGTAATGGATCTTACGTATCTTGGGTCTTCATTTAACACCCAAAATGACATCACTCGAGAGATCGAAAGGAGAATCATGCTTAATAACCATCTAAGCATCTACGGGATCCTCATTATACCTGTTCTGATGTAGGGGCTGAGTTGCGAACATTATCAGAATTAGACAAAAATCTTCTGAAGGTATTTCATCATCATATTTGCATATATACTCCAAATAGTAATAACACAGTGTGTTAATGTCCTAATACATAACATCATTGAATGAAAACTTTGAAACCACAATAATTACTTTCGATAACTACTGTGCACTTTGCCAGTAATTTTACCACCAACTATGAAAACTATGAAGACCAATTTCCAGCTGACCCATCAATCCTTTTAAATAAAGCTCGAAAGTTGTTCCCAATCCCTAGAAAATCTCTAACCCAAAAGAAAAACTCTTTCGGGGAAGTGTTCTATTTTCTATATATATTCGTAGAGAGTTGTCTATCTAATAAAACTTTTATATCCAAATCCTTGGGATGCGATGTAGAACCAGAAAGAGAGAGGGAAAGAAAAACTACCAAACCACTACCTCACCATCAAACCATACGATTCTCTATCCTTTTTTTCCATTTTGAATTGTGTATCCAACCATGCATGTAACAATTGAATCAATCTTTTACAGTTTATCCTTTTTCAACCTTCTGCCATAAATCTTATATTCTTAGCTCGTACATTTTCATTCATGGAAATTGCCAATTACGTAACATTTAATTCCGTTGAACCCCAAGATTAAACCCAAAATCTTCTTTTCAATTTGAATTCTAAATTACGAATCCCTCTTCTATAAGCTACTTCACTACTCTCTCAACATTTTAATTCTAATAACATATCTGAGTTGTGTTCTATTCTGTTCTGTTCTGAGAGTAAGTCCCTGGACCCCATGTGATACCCAATCAATTTTTATATAATCCTATACCTAACTATCGTTCTTTCTCTCGTTGGATGTAAGTATAATATTAAAGCCATAGCAATGTTTACTGCTCTGGCTGAAGGGAGGGAGACAAAGACAACATATGTGGTTATTCCACATATATAGTATAGATTAGGAACGTAAGGGAAATATTAATAACACTTTTAATTTTACCTCCACAAAAGATTAATTTTTATCAGCTACTCCTTCCACTTTTTATCCTAGTTTCTCTATTTTGTTTATATCAACCTTTTTCCCTCGTACTACTACCCCGCCCTATCCCACATACTTAATGGTACTGATGAGGATCATTAAGTACAACTAATTAGTTCTTCATCTAACCTTGTATTGTGTTTAATGTGGATACTTTCAGTGGAATAGTTTTCGATATAACATGAGACGAGATGAAGTGAAAGATTGATTGAATATACTTTCTTGAGGATTTCTTCTTCTTCACTTTTGTTCTATAGATTGAGGGTAATTGTTCATTACGGAGGTAATGAAAGTGGGTTCAAGGGCTCTTCGTTGAAGGTGGAAAAGTGGGAGAGTGATAGAGTTGTTGTTTTACTGAGTCTTCCATACATTTTGTGAGATGTTTGGTTTTTAGGGTGGAAGAAACTTGTCATAAGTTCGGGACTCTTTGAATAAGAATTCTGTTTTCATGTTCTAATAAGGATTTTAATTGTTCAATATGTTAATTGCTAAGATTTTAAAAGCTCGTGTCCGGTTTTTATTGTCTTGCTTTCTTTCGATTGATTGTTCATACAATTGGTTCCAGGCAGGATCGCCAAAAAAATATTACGGGAATGTTTAAATTGAATTGAATGGAAGATACTTATACTTCTGTTCTTGTAAGGATGTTAATTGCTCAAAAATTGTTAAACTTACGGAAAGAGGAAAGATTTTAAAAGCTAATAAGGATGTTAATTGTTCAATATGTTAATTGCTAAGATTTTAAAAGCTCGTGTCCGGTTTTTATTGTCTTGCTTTCTTTCGATTGATTGTTCATACAATTGGTTCCAGGCAGGATCGCCAAAAAAATATTACGGGAATGTTTTAATTGAATTGAATGGAAGATACTTATACTTCTGTTCTTGTAAGGATGTTAATTGCTCAAAAATTGTTAAACTTACGGAAAGAGGAAAGATTTTAAAAGCTAATAAGGATGTTAATTGTTCAATATGTTAATTGCTAAGATTTTAAAAGCTCGTGTCCGGTTTTTATTGTCTTGCTTTCTTTCGATTGATTGTTCATACAATTGGTTCCAGGCAGGATCGCCAAAAAAATATTACGGGAATGTTTAAATTGAATTGAATGGAAGATACTTATCATAAGGTTGGCACTTTTTGAGTAACAATCCAGTCTTTCTATTCTAAAAAAATGTTTAAACTTATGGAAAGAGGAAAGATTTTCAAAACTCATGTCCAGTTTTTAGTATTTTGCTTTTTTTCTATTGATGCCATATAATTGGTTCCAGGCAGGAACTCCAAAAAGATAAGACAACAATGTTTAAATTGATTTGAATGGAAGATATTTGTCATAAGTTTCGGACTCTTTGAGTAACGATTCTGGGTTTATGTTCTTGTAAGGATGTTAATTGCTCAAAAATTGTTAAACTTACGGAAAGAGGAAAGATTTTTTTTTCCATGCTTTACTGATTTGCTTTTTTTCTGTTGATGCCATATAATTGGTTCCAGTCAGGATCGCCAAAAAAATATTACGGGAATGTTTAAATTGAATTGAATGGAAGACACTTATCATAAGGTTGGTACTTTTTGAGTAACAATACTGTCTCTCTATTCTAAAAAGGATGTTAATTGCTCAAAAATGTTTAAACTTACGGAAAGAGGAAAGATTTTTTTTTTCATGTTTTACTGATTTGCTTTTTTTCTATTGATGCCATATAATTGGTTCCAGGCAGGATCGCCAAAAAGATAAGACAAGAATGTCTAAATGTATTTGAATGGAAGATATTTGTCATAAGTTTCGGACTCTTTGAGTAACAATCCTGGGTTTCTCTTCTTGTAAGGATGTTAATTGCTCAAGATTTTCTTTGAGTAACAATCCAATCTCTCTGTTCTTGTAAGGATGTTAACTCATGTTCGGTTTTGATTGCCTTACTTTTTTCCATTGATGTCATACAATTGGTTTCAGGTAGGATCGCCAATAAAATAAGACGTGAATATCTTGAATTGCATGGAAGTATCGAATTGTCGTTCTTTTTTCACTTATTTCATAATGATTCATTGAGCATAACATTGACTCCAGGAATTTAATAAAAGTATGGAGTTATTTTTTCGCATTTCATTGATTAGCCATACATACACAAAATAAAACGCCTCTAGAATTAAAAGAAAAAGAGAATCAAACTGAAAAATATTGCTTTGAAAAAGTACCCCAAAAATAGTATTTGAAAAACGTAATTCAGTTTGAGTGACATGAAATTTTAAAATAAAGAACGATTGAAGAGGAATACTTTAAATAGAGAGGATGTATTTGATTAATCAAAAACGATTGAGAAATAATTGGAATAGATAAATTCAGTGGACTCAAATAGGGAAGTCATCTTTCAAAAGATCTCTTTTAATTTTATGATTCCTGACTCTTTTTAAGAATTGATATTTCTAAAGTTTATTCAGCAAAAAATGTTTGGGCTTTAAACAGGTTCTCAAATATTTTTTCCTTGAATTTTTAGAGTAATTTTATTTTGTGTGTAATATCAATTCCAAGCAGGATCGCCAAAAAAATTAGACGAGAATATCTTGAAAATATCTTGAATTGATGTATGGAAATCTCGTTCTTTTGCTGATTGATTCCCATTTATTCATTGAGCATAACATTGACTCCAGGCAGGATCGCCATTAAAATAAAATGAAAATGAGACAGGAATGTCTAAAGTGAATTTAATAGAAGTATGGAATTATCGTTTCCCATTAAGTCATTGAGTATAACATTGACTCCAGGCAGGATCGTCAAAAAAATTATACGGGAATGTGTAAATTGAATCGAAGTATGGAATTATTGTTCTTTCGCCGGTCCTATCTCATTGATGGATATGTAGTGAAAATAGTTCCAGGCAGGATCGCCAAAAAAATATTAAGGGAAATTAAATTGAAGTACTGAATTCTCGTTTCTCATTGAGGTAAAATGTCTGGAATTGAATAATTCTTCTGCCGTTTTGATCAAGAAGAAATTACTTCAGTCAGGGAAAAGATGAATGGTTAGCGATTTTGTCGGATGATTCGCTAAAATTTAGTAGGATTTAGTTAGTATCCTCAAAATAACTCCCCAAAAACCCTACAATAACTAATATTAAAACAATAAACTACCTATTACAAAATGTCTTTCTGAGTCCCGTTTTTTTCGTCCCAAAATCCCAGTTCAAGTAGCTCTAAAGAGGTAAGTAGAAGTCTATTCAGTTATTCGTTCTATATAAATCTTAATCCAATACCCCACAGTAATTACTTTAATGGAGGAAAATTGCATTGCCTTATACTAAATACACAAGATCCTAAAGAATACAAATCGTCTATCCTTAGAACGAGCAAGATAAAAAAAGAATGAAGCTGAAGGAGATGACTGCAACAAAAAAAGAAAATATAATTCAGAATGAAAAGGATTTAGTTTATGATATCCTTTTAGAGGAAAATGAGATGAAATTTTTCATTCAATCGCTTCATCTCTTTTCTCATTAAACATCTTCAGTAGTAGTTTTCTTTTTTTTTATTCTCTTCATGCTGTTCCTCCCAAGATTGCAAAGAGGTGGGGTTGATAAAGGATGCAGTATCAGAAGCACAAAAACAACTATAGTAGAAGAATGACTTTATTTTCCATCATCGTTATCCTCTATTGTCATTATCAGAACATCTCTCTCTCATCTCGTAGTCTAGTTGAATGTAAGATAGATCATTTTCATGTAGCGGTCCGGTCATTTGTGGTCTCTCGCCTATTGTTCTTTCCTCCGGGGTTCGTTTCTTTCATTTTCGTTTTCATTTCTGTGGTGGGATATCTGGAGACCATAATCATTCATTTTCTCTTATTTAGCATTTTTTTGTTCGAGCTTCCTTTCTGTTTGTTTCGCAATGGCGCATAAATCAAGTGAGAACTATGTTTTTTCTGACAGACTGAAGCAGCAACAAAAAATATTCAGTATTCAGCTTCATGTGTAACGTTTTTGTTCTTTTTGAAAAAACAATTGTACTACGAAATTTTAGTTCCTTCCATTAATGACTAGTTTTTTGCTTTTAAGTATTGGAATAACTTCTGTGATTAGGTTTGAAGTGTTAAGATTTTTTTTATTTAATGGTAGTATTGGGCTAAGACAGAATTTAAGTTGGAAAAATTGACTTTTGCTAAAAATTTGAGATTTCTTTTATTTAATGGTAGTATAGGTGGAAGCTGGGCAATGACAGAATGTAAGTTTAAGAACTTGACTTTTGTTTAAATTTAAGAAATCATTAGCATTGACAAACCATAGATTTACAAACTAATGTCTTACACGTCCGGCGAAGCACCCTGTTAGTAATTTTCTTGCTCTGGTAGGGTGTTTCGTTTCAGTGGAAAACATCAGAATATGACAGTTTTCCTATCTATTATTGGTCTATGACTATAGTAAATCTGTTACAATATTCTAACACTCTTACTATACAACTTCAAAAGTTGCGAGTTAGAAACTTATATAAAATATGTAACAAATTTCTTATAATATATATAAAAAAAATTCCCCTATGAAGACCCCTAACCCCAGCTAGATGCCAAGAGGTGTTAATGCTTAGAAATTTCATATTTTGAAGTTTCAGATTTACCTTAGAATTATAGAAATATTAAAAAAGATTCCTGAGTGTTGGTTTTCCAAGAGTCTTCCATCTATTGTAGCTTTTTATTATGAGATCAAAATTAGCCATTATATTTATACTTGTATAATTCGAAGCTAATTTTATTAATTTTTATAAAGTTTAGTAATTCAAGATTTTGTAGGTTCAAATTTAACTTTGAAAACACGATAGAATTATTTGAAAAGATTCTTGGGTGTTCGTTTTCAAACAGTTTTCTATCTATTGTAGCTTTTTTTCATATGATCAAAATTAGCCATTATATTTATACTTGTATAATTCGAAGCTAATTTTATTACTTTTTATAAAGTTTAGTAATTCAAGATTTTGTAGGTTCAAATCTAACTTTGAAAACACGATAGAATTATTACTAAGATTCTTGAGTGTTCGTTTTCCAATTCTTGTAGCTTTTTATTATGAGATCAAAAATAGCCACTATATTTAGACTTGTATAATTCGCAGTTAGTTTAACAATTTTAGATTTCCAATTGTTTTGAAAAGAATTCTTTAAGAAATTTGAAATCGTTGTAATTTCTGGATAAATCTTCGACTTCCATCGACAGTTTCTAAAAGAACATATACCACTTTTTTAAGAAATTTTAATGTTTCTTATTTTGTTCTTATCATAGAAAAGAAGAAAGAAGACCTCTTAAGAAATCTTTGAAAAGAATGCTGTAATATTTGTCGGAATTTAGAAATCGTCTCAAGAAATATTATTGATTTCTGAAAGCTCTCTAGATCACTTTAAGAACATTGAAAAAATCTAATAGAGAAATTCAGACGCTTAACAGAATGTTTCAAGAAATCTGTAAGACTTCTTAAAGAATATTTAAGATGAAATACAAATTCTTTAAGAACTCTGCTTTATTTCAAAAGATGTATTCAAGATTTCTTAAAGAAAGGAATTGGTTGTCTGGGAGAACGATTTAATGTTTCTTAAGGAAATATTTTCAAAGAATTTAGAAATCTGAAAGTGTTCTTAACTCTTCTTAAAGAATTTTTAAAAAGAACGCGAACAAAGTAATTATTCCGACATTTTTTAAGACTTCTTAACGCAGCTTTTCGAAGAAATAAGACTTGTTTTAGACTTTTTCATTTTTAAAAAGACTTCTTTTAGAAATCTTAAAGAAAGTAAATTGTTTACTGGATGAAGAAATATTTTTGTTTTCTGAAAGCTCTCTCTAGATCACTTTAAGAAGATTGAACAAATATTTAATAGATAACTTCAGTTGTTTAAAAGAATGTTTAAGAAATCTTTCAGACTTCTTAAAGAAAGAAAGAAAGAAAGAAAGAAAGAAAGAAAGAAGAAGTAAGAATTCTTTAAGAACAAAGCTTTCTTTTTAAAGATGTATTAAGGATTTCTTAAAGAAAGGAATTCGTTGTCTGGGAAAGCGATTTAGTGTTTCTCAAAGAATTATTTTATTTTCTTAGAAATCTGAAAGTGTTTTAAACTCTTCTTAAAGAATTTTTAAATAGAACTCTTTTAGACAACTTCAGCGAATACAAAGTAATTATTCAAACTTCTTAAAGTAGTTTTTCGAAAAAATTATACTTCTTTAAGACTTTTTTTTATTCGAAAAGGCTTCTTTTAGAAATCTTAAAGAAAGTAAATTGTGTACTGGATAAAGAAAAATTATTGTTATCTGAAAGCTCTCTCTAGATCCCTTTAAGAGGATTGAAAAAAATCTGATAGATAACTTCAGACATTCAAAGACTGTTTCAAGAAACCTTTTAGACTTCTTAAAGAATATTCAAGAAGAAGTAAGAATTGTTTAAGAACTTCGCTTTCTTTTAAAAGCTGTATCAAACATTTCTTAAAAAAAAAACTAATTAATTATCTGGGAAAACTATTAAATGTTTCTGAAAGATTTATTTCCAATTTATTCTTTATAAAAAACTCTTTTAGACAACTTCAGCGAGAACAAAGTAATTATTCAAACACGAACAAACGAACAAAGTATTATTCAAGCTGTCAGACAAAAACTCAGACATTCAAAGAATCTTTCAAGAATTTTTTTAGACTTCTTAATTAATTTTAAGAAGAAATAAGAATTCTTTAAGAAATCAGCTAAAGAAAGAAATTATTTTCTTAAAGAAGTTTTGAAAAGAACTTTTTTAGGTAACTTTAAATAATTAAATAAAAAGACTTCTTAAAGTAGCTTTTCGAAGAAATAATACTTCTTTCAGACTTCTTTTTTTCTTCGAGAAGACTTCTTTTAGCCTTTTTTTCTTCGAAAATACTTCTTTTAGAAATTTTGAAGAAAGGAGATTACAAAACTAACAAATCTAAAACATTACTTGAATAATTTATCTAGTATCCCGCTCGAAACAGTTCATAAGCTAGTAAAGTTGTAGATGATGAAGCACATCGCAGGGAATATTCTAAAAACCCTATATTTTCCGATGACTTTAAAGTCTATTACAACAAGTAAACTTTCGATAAGCAAAGAAATTAATTCTCACCAGCCATGTTATAGCTATTAAAATCCCAATTAAAATCAAAGTCCATAATTTGAGTAACAACCTTCGATGGAAGAGTGAGATTCAATTCAATTTCCTTCCACAAATTCAATAATAATTAATTGCATCTTTAGAATGTTCGTCCTTCAGTGAACTTAATTTCATTTAGAGAAAAAATCATACTACATGTTTCTTTCACATCAAGAGAGCTCGTATGTTCTACCCTTTGAGTCATAAATTATTTAGCAGCACATTTCTCAAACACTAAACATGCCCTACAACTATAACACATTTGATATTCACCTTTCACCTGAAATCCCTTCCATTCAGACCCCAATTCCACACGTGTGCAATAAATCAATCTTCCATTCAACTAAATACAGCCAGCCACACATACTCTCACAGTACATCAGAGCTAGTCTGTCAGTCAGTCAGCCAGTCCTCCTGAACTGAACTGAAACCTGCCCTTCCTCCTCTGCCTCTGCAGCAATATCCATTTATTAATTTTCTCTACAAAAAAACAACATGAAGAAGAAGTTGTGGTGGTTTGCATAGTCGTCTCATGGTGTGGTATGGCAATGGCATAGTAAAGTGAAGAGCTATATCATCGTAGTTAGTTTGCATATGTTTCATTCAGATATGAAGCTCTGCTCTGCTCTGAACGGTTCCTTCCTTCACACAAATTATAACTCGTTATTAGTTTACGTCACATTCACAAACAACATGTTTACATGTCATAAAATTATTTCAGCTTTCTTTATAGATGATGGTGCTTCTGCTTCTGCTGCTGCTGCTCCTTTTTCTTCCTCTTACCAAAGTCGACCAAAAACAGACGAATTTGTCTTCGTTGTTTTTTCTCCTTTCTTGGTCTTGTTCAGTTTCTGTTGCTATTTGTTTTGGTTCCAATGGTTCCATCATAAAAGGCAGTCAGCAGCATCACAGAAGTAGTAAGTAAACGAGATAGAAGTAAGTAATGTAAAAGTCATTTTATGTTCTTGATGACTTTTTATCCTCAAAGGGATATTTAGATTAAAGTTATGTTAAATGTGTTTTAGTTATAGCAGTTTACATAGTAAAATATACATTCCATCTTGACGATGCGAGTTAGCTCTTCTTCTGGTAAAAGATAGTTTCTTAATCGAATTCATGGAGATCCTTCCTTGTTTTTTGGTTTCAGTTATATAACGCTTTCGGCTAATTGGATGTGAGGAAAGGTAGTTTTTGACTGGAAAGTTATTAGTTTCTTTTTTGTTATTTCAGTTTTTGAACGGTTTCATGTGACACCACCAGGTTTTTGTAACTCTTGTGCAAAAATCGGTTCATTCCTCTAACTATGTTCCTTTAGTGAAGACATGTCTTCGAAAGGTGGGTGTTATTGCTAAATAGAAAAGTATAGTGTTTCTGAGCATAATTTTAGGATATGTTTAATTAACTTCCTCTAAGTATGTATCTTAAAAACTTGTACTTTTTCCTCTTACTAATTGGTGAAGGTTTAAAGAGTTTTATATTAAAGGTTCGTGTCAGTGCTAAACACTCTTATTTATTTATAAAGCTAGTTTTTTTTTAAAACTATAAATTAAATCATTCAAAGTCAAGCTAATAAAACTATTAAAATTCAATAAAAAAATACTAAATTAAAAAGTTTGTCTGAAATATGAAAATTGTATAATTCATAAGATTTGTTAAATTAAGAGCATAGAACCCAAGAAAGATATATTTCTTTAATTATAGTTTTCATACGTTTATAAGAAAATAATATTGAAATTTAAAAACAAATACATAACTAAACATTGACAGTTTAACACTAACAGTTTAAAAATTTCACATCTTGAAAATGTTTGTAATATTTTTCGTAAGACTTTTCTATGACACTTTCCCAACGATACTTACTTTTAAAAAAAGCTCTATGTAAGGTAAGGAATATGAGTATGAAGTATTCTACTTTGCTTTATTTTTTTTAGTGCACTTCCTAGTACAGTTCTTTCAAAACTAAAAAGTAAAATGGAATTAGAATTTATAATTGCCATTCAAAATTATATTTTAAACAAAAATTTGAATAACTAAATAAAATAAAAAATTTGTGCTTAAAATTAAGAAAAATTGTTTTACATTTCTTTAAACAGAATATTTATCTTCGAAATAGTTTATATAGTTTAAATATTTCACTTAAAATTTTTTTTATATATATTATATATATATGTTTTAACTTTACAATTCTTAGAATTTTATATTTTGGAGAAATTATTAAAACTACAAAAAAATTAAAATCAGTTTTGACATTTTATTTTGAAAAGAATTAATTTTATTTTTAATTTTTTTTTTTTTTTTTTTAGAAATAAAATATTTTAATTTAATAAAATTCCTACAATTTGGAATTTTAATAAATTTTAATTAGTTTTCTAATGCAAAATTTTAAATATTATATAATATAAAATATGTTAATTTTTGTTTTTTTCTGAAAATGTTGCTTTTAAATCTACATTAATTGTAATCTTAAATATTTTCTTCTATATTTTCACTTTTAAGTTTTGTTTTTTAATTTTATTTAAGTATTCAATTTGTAGTATTGAAAAAAATATATTTTATAATTCTTAGAATTAAATATTTTTAACGAATTATTTAAATTGCAGAAATGAAAATCAGCTTAGAAGCTTTATTTTAAACAGAATAATTTTTACTTTCAATTTTTTGTTTTGAGAAATAAAATATTTTAATTTATTAAAATTCTTATAATTGTGAATCTTATGTAGTTAGTTTTTTAGTTCAAAATCTTAAAATAAAGTTTTTTTTTTTTATTTGTAATGTTCCCAAAATATGTAAAGTTTTATTGTTTCTGAAAATGTCTACAAAATCTACATTAATCTTAAAAATCTTTTTAGTTCATATCTTTTCTTTCAATATTAAAATTAAAAATGTCATCAAATTTGAAACGGTTTGAAATTTTAATTATTAATGGTAATAATTTAAGTAATGTAATTATTTACCACGTATTCTGCTTTTAAATTTGTTAACATTACTTGTTTAAAGAAAACTAATTTGAATATAACAATTTTTGAAAGTTTTTATAAACTCAAAATATTAATATTAAAAATAATTAAAATTTTCTTGCTTTTAATTTAAAAAAAAATTAAAACATCCTTAGAATTTTAAGAATTTTTATTCTCCGAATTTTTACTAAGCCTCTAGGAGCATTTGAAAAATGTACTAACTATCATTATTGTTTAAAAAAAGCCTTTTTAGTATTAAACAAAAAAAAGCTTTTTAAACCATAAATAGCCGCTATAAAATATATATTAATATTTCCAATTTGTTTCAATATATTAAATTTTATTAAATTTTTTGTTTTATATTTAATTTTGTTTTTTAATTTTAATTGTAATACTACAAGAAATTATTTTTGATATTTTATTTGATATTTATTGAAATAAAAAAAAAATATTTTTAATTTAAATAATTTTTAAAAATTTTGATTATTATATACAATAAAATAAATCAAATTTTTAACACGGTTCTAAGTTTTAAAAATTTATATTTATTTCTGAACAGATTCCATATTTAATATTTTTGAAAATATTAACTTTTAACTTTTCAAATTTTTATTTAATGTATTTTTATTTAATAATTTTAAAAATAATTATGTTTTTTATATTTGTTTAAATAAATTTTTTTTATATTTTATTTTATTGTTTTTATAAATAAAAAATATATAGCGTTTATTAAATTATGATTTAATCTCATAAAACAATATTAAATTCTAAAAATATTTGTCTTATACTTTCATTTCTAATTTAAAATAAAGTTCTTGTATTACTGATTTTATAATTAAAATTGTGATTCTTTAAGCAATTTCAATTCAAAAAAATATATAATATTATTACTTTTTATCTTGATATACTTTGGAACTAACGCTTAACTTATTTGAACCAAATAAAAGATTAATGAAACTCTCATCAGTGTTTAATAAAATCACAGCTCTTCAAAAAAAAAATGTTACCACTTTTTGTTTTACGGGGGATTTTTAAATGTTGCTATCTTGTCGCTTCAATGAAGACATGTTTCTGAAAGGTTGGTGTTATCGCTAAATAGTTACATCTGAACATAACTTCAGGATTTAAAACAAAAGTTTATGTTTAATTTAGTTCCTCTAAGTATGTATCTTAAAAGCCTTGTACTTTTTCCTCTTAATAATTTGTGAACGTTTAAAGAGTAATATTAAGAGAAAAGGTGCGTGTCTGTGCTAAAAACTTTTATTTACTTCATAGCCATTTCTGTTGGTTATAAAGTTAGTTTTTTTAAACTAAATCACCTAAATTAAACAAAATCTAAATAATTCTCACTCACTCTAAGATATCATAAAATATGCAAAGAAAAGAAAGAATTGACAAAAAAGTGCACAAGCAGTAAGAAAGGAAGATAATTAAAATAGATTATAAATTCAAATTACGAGTAATTATTTTGAAAACCAAGAAGCAAAAAGACAATTTAAAAAAATTAAACTCTTGAAGACTTTCAAAAACCCCTCTCATCTAATTTGATATAATATATCACATCACAAAAGAAAAAAATCACATCTCTCTTGCAGCAAGTACCCAGTAGGATGGTGTTCTGCTTCTTCTGAAAATTGAAAGACGGACGAACTGAACTGATGGATGAGTTGAATGGCGAAGAAGACTACAAGCAAAGATAGATGTAGATATGAAAGAAAGCGAAAACCCAACTATAAAGTATGGATGTATTATTAAAAAAAGATAAATTGTGGATTCTTTTTTTTTCTGCTTTTCCTACTTACTTTAGAAATGAGAACCGAGAGGATTTTCTCTACATATAAAGACAAAATAGTATATGTTATATAAAAACCGATATAGTTAAGTTTCTATGAGCTGAGCAAGAGCACTGTTATGTTACTAGTACTGAAGTAACCATGGCCCAGAACCAGCTGAAAGAAAAGAAATAAGAAAATTCGAAGAGCAAAACAAACAATGAATCGTTGCAGCAAGAGCTCTTCAAAAATAAAAGCATTGAAAAATTGAATTCGTTTTTTCTTTCAGCTTTTTTTATATTAATTTTCATTCTTTCTTTCAATTTCAGGAAACACTGAGACAATGGATCTAAAAGTGGATTTTTAAGGTTTTTTTTAGGTTATATCATAAGGATTTGAGCAGTCTATGACAACTTGGATTGGTTTCTTTTTGAATGCTGACTTAATTTATTCTTTTACATCTATGGTTTGGTATCATCGCTATTTTTTTGTTACTCAATTGTATCTCAGATAATCAACAAAAATAGATAGGCTTAACTAACTGCTAGTGTGTGTCTTCGCTAAATGGAATATACTTTTATGTGCTAGGTATATATCACAAGGATTTGAGAAGTCTATGACTTGTTTTTTTTTGAATGGTGACTTAATTTATTCTTTTA